>CM041797.1:56007078-56064578 GCA_023376895.1 Aspiorhynchus laticeps
GGGATAAACTAAAAAAAACAACCTGTCCATGACTTCCTGACATGCACGAAATCCAGCCATGTATTGGACCCGGAAATAACGCCTACAGATATTATATAGCCTACTATAGTATAATATTAATCTATAAGTATATTAATGTACTATATTTAATATATATTATATAATATTATTGTATATAGTAGATTAATATTATACTTATAACTGATATTATATTATATCCGAGCTGTTAACATTTAAATAAACACAAATACAAGTCATTCTATAAATTGAGATTTCAGCGCTTGATCAATGGATAGCGACTCCTAAGTAGCTCTTAAAGCAGGGCTACGTGTGATTGTGTATTTTTGTGAAACAGTAACGAACGTTCGTAAAATGACTCGTAGAAAACGCTCTTAAGCGCTAAGATCAATCGTTACCGGGAAACCCGGCCCTGGTTTGCACACACTCAGTATAGCTTAAGGCTATTTTATCTTTGAGCACTTTTTCTGCAGTACGTTATGTCCTTTTTGTTGTCTTATGCAGTGCGATAAATAATCGTTTGTAAGGGGGACAGGAACACTTTATCATAATATGATATAATAATATTAGATGTTAAATGCAGTAATACCATGCAATTACAGTTTTGGCATATCAAGTGCTTCTGTTTTTCCCTTTAAATAGGCCTATTTAAGAAGAATATTACTTACAACCAGGGCTTCTTTTAACGGCACAAATCCAGCACTAACGAACGGATAGATTTAGACGAACATGGGCTGGAGAGTGACGTCACATGGTCAAAAAAACAATGTTTAATATCTCAAACACCAAATCAGCACAAACATAGCACAAACGAATGGCAAAGTTTTGGTGATTATTTATTTTTATGGGGTGCCAACTTCACGGAGGTTTGATTTGCTGCTAAAAGTTGCTAAATGATGTTGTGATGTCATTAACGTAATCACGACGCGAAATTGTCACGCCATCAAATCTTATATATGTTATATATGTTAATATAAATGCATAATATAATATTCAAATGTAAATAACTGTATTTAAATGCATTGCATTTTTGAAAATACACATTTTTGAACGATTACAATTAAATTAGTTTGTATTAGCTAGTAAACTAGTAAAACTACACATGAACAGTTATAGTGTTAATCAGTGTATTAGTAGTTAGTTAGTGTGCTAGACTTTAAGAGAAGACTGTAAAATAGAGCATAATCTACTGTTAATATGAAGGAATATTCTGTATTGATTTTTCACCTGCATTTTTAATTACGTTGCACTGTGTTTTGTGTTTTCGGGTTACAGCAGATAAAGTCCTGGAAAATTACTAGCTTTTTCATTTTTCTAGATATTTTTCTGTACCAACTGATCAACAATCACAAGTACAAGCTACTAACAAAGTGTATCATAAATGAACAATTATTAAATTACGGAATTATTTTAAATTAAACAACTGCAAATAGCAGCTAATTTGATTCACGTGATGTGTGCATCTTTGTTTTCATCTTTTTGTGTCATTTAAAAGGTAAATGTTCCTCTTTATCATTTAAGTCACTTATCAAAAGTTGCCAAATAAATGAAAAAAACAGGTAAAATTGTTGCTAGCTGCTTTTGGGAGAAAAAGTCACTAGGGTAGTCTGAAAAGCTGCTAAAGTTAACAACAAAATGGCAAATTTGGCAACAGTGTGCATGAATGTGAAGGTTTGAGATCCATGTTTACAAACACAACACCTGTTCAGAGCTGGTTTCTGCTTAATGATGTCACAGAGCGTACCGTTGATCTGAAACCGGCGTGTGATTGGTGCTTTAGTGCTAAAGAGGCGGAGTCAACACTGCTTTTATGTGTTTCCCGGTGATTTACTGGTATTACTGTGTGAAAGTGGTAGTGTGCTTAAAAGCATGTAATGATGATGAAAATGTAGCTTTCATCACGAATACATTACATTTTAAAATATATTCAAATAGAAAGCAGTTATTTTAAATAGTAAAAACTCTAAATATTAGTGTTTTTGCTGTACATTGGATCAAATAAGAGACTTCTTTAAAAAACAGTAAAAATCTCACTATTCAAACACTTTTAACTGGTAGTGTGTGTAAAATAATGTGATTTCATCAGAGGTTTGGTCTTAAATTTATATACGGTGGTATTAAACTGAACTTGTTCATATCTGTAGACAGACTCTGGAAAGAAGCGAGGCTTAATATGGCTTAATAGTGCTATTAAAAGATCAAATTAAATATACAGTTTATTAATATACAATGTACATGTAGTGTTTTCCTCCCATACCACATAATGTGGCATAATGGACTAAGATTATAAACACCAAATATGCTCCTCTTCATTAGTAAAACATAATTAATATGTACAGATAAGCAGGTGAGCACAGAATAAACGCGTTAGACAGAAACGGTCTACAGCTCTTTTATATCAATGTCTTTGTCCATTAAGCTACATTACGTGTTTTATTCATAATGATTTTCTACGGGAGGAAAACGTTTAATGTGTAATTTAACACATTGTGTTCTGGGCTCGTCTGCTCCTTTAATATCAATTAATGCATTTAATCACACATTTTTCCAAGACATGAAAATATCCAAATGATGTGTCATAAGTAACCCTTTGAAATAATCAATTTTTTTTTTTTTTTTTTTGGAAAAGTGGGATAATGTGTGCACTTAACATAGCAGTCATAAAAATTGTTATATATCTTATCCCAGCTATTTTAAACAGTTTGATCACATTCTAGGGTTATTATTATGCATAAAAAACCTTATACAACATTAATACGAACACAGATAAAACAAATCAATGCATTTCAAAACTGTTCATTTTTGTAAAATATAACATGAAATTTTTATATTAATGCTACGAGTATTACAACATCATTATTGTACATTTTTTGTAACATTTTAATTTTTTATTTAGTCATTGCAACATTTTAGTGTAATTTTCACTAATAACTGCCATTAGATTTATATGTAAACATAAGTTCACTGTGATCTCACTATTATGACCACACTCAACAAAACTGAATATGTGAATGCATTTATTAATACTAGACACCTTAAAGATCACGTGTACCAAAAATCTGTATCATATCTTTATGTTAAGATACTTTACTAGGCTTTAGTTTTGATGCAGTTATCATCTTCTCAATATTCTGTTCTGGTCATGTGACCATCTGCACTAATCATGTGACGCTGCACATATTTAACTGAGACCCTTTATGTTTTTCATATTTGCAGGAAGTCACTAAAACATCAGTCATAAGGTTTTTAGAGCTTTATAAATGAAAACATATTTACGGTGGGATGCATTTCTTAATGCTCGTTCATATGGTCCAGTACTGTTTCTAGGCCTGAGGGGCATCAATGAGCGCACGTAACGTCACTTTAACAGGGTTGTGATCAAGAGAGGCACGGACACCCTGAAATATGATTGCCCCCCCGCTGGATCCCCAGCATCATTGGGCTAGAGTCAGTTATTCTGATGATGCCTGTATGCCGCTGGATCAGAGCGCTGTCTGATTGCTGCATGCAAAGTGCTCAACAATGCATTAGATCAATAGCTTCTGTCCGTGTTTAATGGCAAGGTAAGGCTTTTTTTTGCCGTGCAAGTTCAAATATTGGTACATAAAAATGCACAAAATTAGTATTTGTTCAGGCAGTATTTGTGGCAGTCAAGAAATCATGTGAAACTGGTCTAAAAGGTGTGTTTTTGCACCAATGCATCATTAAATATTCAGTGTAATATTCTCATATAAAACTTTTCCAGCCACTTAAAAAATATCGGTGTAGTAAAATCCGCAAGATCAAAACATACTTTATTAAACCGCTTTGTCAAATTTAACTCATCCTGACGGAAGTGTCGAAATGCTGAATCAATTAAAAATTAATTAATTAGCTTCAAAGGTAGCTGCGTCATACACATAGAGGGCAGAGCGTTATCAGTGCTGGGAAGGTTACAGATTACAACTTACTCTGTTTAAAATGTAATAGTAGTGTAACTTTTTCACTTTATTAAAGTAATGTAACTGATTACTTTTGATTTGAACTAGTACTTTGACTTTTGAACTAGTGCTCAACTGATTACGGTCAGACTTTCACAATCCTTCACTTGAATTAAGATGATCAAATCTGAACACATCCACCACAAAAGTAACCATCGTCTTTGGATTTATAGTAAAATCATGGTTCATTTTTGTAAGGGTTGTGTTGTTGTCTGCCCTAGCTCCCCCTAAGCCTATATGACTATATGTCTGCTGTAACTTTACAATAGATAATAGTGATGTCCTTTAGGCTAGTATACAGTGTTTTGAGTGATGACTGATGAGCAATGGGCTGCTACTGAATCTATAATAGCATATTTACAGATGAATCTGACTTGCTCTTGAAATCCTGAACAGTAGTTGTGCTTCACCTGTGCGCTTCCAGTCAAATCTCTCGCATCGATTACTCTGATCGAAGCGCATTGCCAGTCAGGGACGTCTAACCGATTCGGAAGGCAATTATAATAATAATATTATTAAAAAAGTGGGTCAAATCAGCTGCCAGGCCACCGGGAATTGTCCCGGACGTGCAGGATTCATATATTGTCTTTTTGCGGCTTAATATTCACAGACACTAGTCCATATCGCATTATGATTCGAGTGTACTGACCTACTTTTGATTTGTTTATCCATTTATTCTGTGATATTCAGCAATATAGACATTACGTTTTTATGACTGGATTCTACGAACCAGTCCGTGTTTTCCGCATTGCGTCCGTATATCTCATATTTTAGAGTAGTTAGTGCGATTTGGGAAAGAAATTAATTAAATCTGTGTGTGTGTGTGTGTGTGTGTGTGTGTGTGTGTGTGTGTGTGTGTGTGTGTGTTTAAATATTCAAATGCAACCCCCTCGTTAACATTTTCATAACTAACTGTAATTTAATTACACAGTTTTTCTTAGTAACTGATTACAGTTACATTTATCTTGTAATTAAATGACGTAACGCCGTTACATGTAACTAGTTACTCCCCAACGCAGAGCGTCACGTTATTTAAAGCAAAAGTTCACGCGTCAATAAGTAATAAAAGTACTTTTATATCACTGATCAGGCTTTTATAGATAGTTTGGGGTGACAAAGGGTTTTATAGGTTTGACTGAAGTAAACAAGAACAATGTCCATATGCTGATAAACTAACACATTCACATATGAGTTTAGCATGCATCACCCAACAGACTATTATGGGAATCAAATGGAAACAATTATCATTTTAGTTGTAATAGCACAAAAATGAAAACAGCAAAATGACCCCCTGCCTGGAGCAAGAAGCCCCCGGGGCATCTGACCTTTACACATTTGATCTAAAAGACTAATTAATCCTAAGCATTTTACTTTTGGAGGAAAAGCCATTGCTTAAACTAAAATTGTGGTAAAATTGTGCATCTTGGCACTGTAACTTACTTTACTGAAATGGAGTATTTTTTATAATGACAAATAATTACAGAAGCATACAGGGAGAGTAATATGAAAGGCAATAACATTCAACACTTTTAAACCTGAAAACATCATAACATATAAATAAATAAAAACAGTTTTTTTTTTCTATGTTCACACACACACACACACACACACACACACACACACACACACACACACACACTCATTTCACCCCGTCCTCCGTAATAGTTTTCTCTCAGACTGTTTAATCCTGAAATGAAGGTAAACTCAAGCTAATGCCTCCAATTTACTCTCACTCACTCTTCAGCACTTTAACATAATATTTTGCTAGAAGACGCCTTTGGCCCCATTTTGTGGCCTTTAACTTTACACTTTAGGAAAAAATAAAATAAAACACAGTTTTTGTTCTTACGTTTGTTTATCAGCAAATACACAGATGAAGCAGCAACTGCAGTAACAGCAAAAGTTCATTAAACTTCCTCAACTTGAGTAGCGTGATATTTACAATACAAAACATTAACTGTTTTAATTAAATGGTTTATAGTCATTAATGTTTAATGTATTAATGACCCTTTTAATTCTAGTTTAAATAAAGCATCTGACAGCCCAAACACAGCAGGCCAAGAGCTCATATAAGCATGCAAACATCAGACCTTCACTACTTTTAGCTCAAACTGAAGAGCATGCTTCAAGCACAACACCAAAGATTCATTTCACACATAATAAAGCTACGATAGGCTCAAGTGTCTCTCTCATCTCAATACATGATATATTCTTATAATGTGGCAGTAAATGTTCTTGAAGGACAAATTCTTCAGCTACTGATAAAACCTTGATTTCACTGTAAAACTGGGCAAATCAAACTACTAAAACACACTAACTGCACATGAAACACAAACATGAGACACAAAAGATGATAACACAACATGCTAATCACTAACAACTGAGACAAAATAACAGTTACAGCAGGTTTATAATAAATCATGTTTAATGCTTCAGAGTTTCCTCTTTTTAATTGTGGATTAAATGAAGCATTTGACACAGCAGCCAAACACAAATACGAGCCACAAACTACATCAGACCTTCATTGTTGAGAAATACGTGTTAATCAGCGTTTCATTCAGAATTCATCAAACGCAGCTGTTCATGCTGCTGGCTTCATATCATCAATATATGTTTATTTGACTGTATTGTAGATCAATATTTCTGAAATCAGAGTGAAATACTACTCATGCGTCGTGCTACAGATGACGTCAGACGTAAGTGTCTTTAATAGAGATCAGGTCAAACAATCAGAAATCAGCTCAAGATATCCGTCTTCCTTCTCATATCTTTCCATCTTTCTCATATTTACTTCAGGATATTCAAAACTCCTGAGACACGCATTGACTTGACATATTTTTCACATCTACTCTGACTCTTCACCATTATTAATATCTAACATCTTTCTAATCTGAGCAGTAATTAAATGAGTGAAAGTACTCATACTTACGTGAGAATGAGATTGAAACTTCCCTTCTTAAATCTTCTGGAAAAAGTCAAATATTTCTCTGAATAATGTCTTCTATATTCACTGTCTCAATATACGGTCATGTCTTGACTTCACTGTAAGAGCAGGACAAAAACACAGGATTTCCAGAGACGTCCTCATTCTGACCTAAAGAGAAACAAGGAACTGAAAACAGCTGAATACAGTCTGGATTTGACATGAATTGAGTTCAGATTCTGCTTGATATTAACAACAAAAGATCTCTACTGAAGACACTAGATGATATAGAGACCTGCATTCAGGTTTATTGTTGTATTTCTGAGCTCAATGCAGAAAGATCTGCTCATAGTTCCTCTCTCTTGTCTTCATCCAGACAGACTGAACAAGTACGCTGAAGAAACTAATATCTCCCGGTAAGCTGATGGGTGAGAGACTTTGATTAGTTAGTTGTCTGACCTGATGAGCGGGTAAGTGTTTAGTAAATGGCTATGTCTATGACTAGTGATGGGTTCAGTCCAATCAGACAGAATACAGTCAATCAAATACATCTGTCCATCTTTAAGAGAATGAACATCATGATAGTGTTTCTGAGGATCATAAAGCAGCTTAACATCATAGATCCATCACTCACTTTAACATCGATTCTAAGCATTAAGGACTATGAAACAACAAAAGCTGTTATTAACTTTCACACCGAGCTGGAGTTTATCTGAGGATATCAGCTATAAGCGCAGTTCTTCAGATGGACTGAGGAGGGCAGCAGTGACGCGTCTGTTCTGCCGGAAATCACAGAAGAAGAAGAGGTTTTCTTCACTCCTCTGAAGCGAAACCGAAAGTAAACTCGACAGGAAAATTCGGAAGTTTTGAAGACTTAAAAACTGCGATAAACTGTGATAATTAAGGTAAGTTTATTCCTCGGCTTCTGATATGAGTTCATATTATTGTAGTTTTTCTCGTGTCGTGTTAAATCCGATCTTTAAACATGAACACATTTAGTGATTTGTGTCTCTTGTAAAAGTGGATGAATCATCTTCAGGATTATAATGATATCGAGCTCTAGAGATTCTGCTTTTAGTTCAGATTCATTCACGGATTCTTTACAATCAGAAATATAGGAGGAAATAAAGATTAAAACAGAAAACAGGAGCTTCTGTAGATCAGCTTTACTGAGAGTTTGATTCTGACTCACACATGCATTTCTGCTGTAAAAACTCTACACACCCTCATTAAAGTGTTTGTGATGTTTGAATTATGACACTGAGATAACTTTTAAACTTTTAAATAGGAAGGAAAACATAAAATAAAAGACTTACAGTAACATGTTTGCATAAGCGTGCATAATTTAACTTTTTCTAATATTACATACAGCTCAGTTTGTCATTCTCTCTCACTCAGATTCTTTCCAGTTATGATACTGTGTGATATCTCAAGAATTATGATTGCTGGCCTCATAGAAATTGCTTTATTTATCTATAGAGTGATAAATATAATATACAAATAAGAGGCACTGGCACCTTTTTTCACTTTAAATAATAAAATGTGCTAATAATATGAAT
Source organism: Aspiorhynchus laticeps (assembly GCA_023376895.1). Taxonomy (NCBI): domain Eukaryota; kingdom Metazoa; phylum Chordata; class Actinopteri; order Cypriniformes; family Cyprinidae; genus Aspiorhynchus; species Aspiorhynchus laticeps. The sequence goes on from CM041797.1 coordinate 56,015,559, forward strand.
GCAGTGAGATTTGTGTGAACATGATTTGTGTTATTAATAGTTTTACTGATCTTGTTTGTTTGGTGAAAACATTGAAACTCGTTGTGGAGAAAGAGCAGCTATTAAACATCGGCTGCATGTCTAAGCTTCCAGAGGGTTTATTCACTAGTGGTTCAATAACTAAACATCAGCCCTGAAAATAATCCTCATCAGATGTCATGATCAGTTAGTTGATATGTGTTACAGCAGCAGAAACACATCATGCTCTGAACAGATTGATGCTGAAGTCAAATATGTTCAGTAAGACACAAGAGCATCAGTGAGCTCAGATACTGACGATGCTCATGAGGATCTTCTTCACTACAGTCAGTAAACCATCACTTTATGGATCCTGCTGCAGATCCACATTCTCTTCAATCTCATTGTGTGTGCAGCGTTAAGATTTACTGCAATAATAATCACAATATTATGTGTCGTTTGTTCTCTTGTGTTTCCATATGCAGGTGTGAAGTCAGTGTGTCATGATGGAGAACAGAGAGAGATCTTCATCTCCTGATCCCAGCTGTGTGTCTCTGAAGAGTGACAGATCTATGCCAGGTCTTCCTCCTAACCTCAGTGATGATCCAGTGACCTCTGACCCCAGGTGAGATATAATCCAGTGTTAAGGTCAGTTCATGCTGCACTGATAAACACTGACCAGCGTGAACAATCACCAGATCACAGTTCATCATTTCTCAGACGCTCCACGAGTCGACAAGTGCTGCATTTCAGAACCGACTCATCTGATGATTATTTCTGTGATTTATTGGATAAAAAAGTTAAAAATGACTAATTATTGAAATTTATATATGTTTTTAAATTAAAAAGTAAACATGTTATTCCTCATTTTGTGTAAAAAAGGGTAAAAATATAAGCATTACATTCTAAACAAAAAAAAAACTGATTGCTTACCATTAAATGCAGAAGGTAATGACTAAATTAAAAATGATAAACAAAAACAAAAGCACATAATATTAACTTGTACGAGGTTTGAGAGACACACATTCACTCATTTGATCATATAAATGATATTCTGCTGCTCCAACAGTCACTGTTACTGCTCAAATAAAAACACTATTACACTCTCTGAACCTACGTTTAATTATATCAAGGAATATTTGATCAGAATGTATTTCAGTCAGAATACCTTCACATGAGGCCAGATTTACCATCCGCTTGCGTCAGAAACCCTCGTTTGGTGTTAAACCCTGCTGTCAGACACGCAGTGGGGAATCAGCGCTGAAAAACTGTGGTTATTTTAGCAACTCACGTTATTGAATATTAGGGGTGCAACGGATCATAGATGATCCGTGATCCGTACGGACCAGTCCCCACGGTTCGGCACGCATGTGATTCGCGGATCAACTGATAAGTTTAACATAGAGTGAAAGTTTATCATTTGCACGCGCTCCGTTTCTGCGCTCAGCCGCTGCCGCACACACTGATGCGCGCACACGCAGAGAGAGCGCGCGAGAAAGAGAGGCGTGATTTAGATACCGCGTTTCAGACAACGCCTCAACGGATGGATACATACACACACACAAAGTTATGTTAAAATACCCGTTTTGGCAAGTATTCTGGTAAACACAGTCAGTTATGTCTTAAGTTAAGGTATACAGTCGAGAAAGAAACCGGATGTGTGTCAGTATTTGGTCCGTGCATTTAGTCTTAAAGAGACAGCAGCCTATAACACCTGCTTCTGTCTGCTAATCATCTGTATTTAACTTATGCAGTAAGCATTATTGTGTTTTACACTTAATTTTTACATTTCTGCACCTGAATACTACTGTTACTGTCTTTATTTATAATTTTATGTTGTAGGCTGGAAATCTATCTATTGGTTGAAAATCTAATTAATTTGTGTAATTGTTCTTGGTTTATTACTGACTTTAGTAGTAAAGCAACTTTTTTTTGCTGATCCGAAAAATGATCCGATCCGTGACTCAAAATCCGAACCGTGATCCGAACCGTGAGTTTTGTGATCCGTTGCACCACTATTGAATATGCATTTGTAGGAACTTCCCTTTTGATCTGTACATTTATGTGAGGAGAGTATTTAAATGAATCACGCAACGCAATTTAATAAGATTTGCACTCGTCAATTCACTGGTATTTGCAGCATTATTTAATGCAAAAAAAAATTAAAATGTTGTCATTAATCACTTACCCCCATATCGTTCCAAACCCATAAAAGCTTTGCAACACACAGATACATTTTCTAGGTTTATTTACGCTTTGATTTGAATGAAAACAGCGTATCCTTGAGGAGAACAGGTCTCTAAAGCATTAAACAGCAGATGCGTCTGTCAAAGCACAACAGAACAAACCGCAGTAAACGCTTGTGCTTTCGTCTGAAGAGCTGAATATAAAGCGCTCTGATGTTTCAGACGACTTGCTCCTGCATCTTTCACACAGCAGCTGTTCTCCATGTGTTTATCCAGAGAAATGTGTTATTCACTGATATAAAGTGATGTGACTGACGGATGCTTTCTGAGCACAGTGTTCAGACGAGACTCATCCATAATCACCCTCACTGACGATTATTATTATTATTGATTTTATCAGTTATTGTTGCAGCCCTGCTTATAATAAATGAAACAGCAGACAGAACTAAAGGAGGAATGATTTCTGTGTGTTTATCAGGATCTTCAGGAGGAAGAAGAGGAAGAGATCTTCATCACCAGATCACAGCTGTGTGTCTCTGAAGAGTGACGCATCCATGTTTGATCCTCCTAAATTCAGTGATGAAGCAGTGACCTCTGACCCCAGGTGAGGATAAACGTGTAGTGATGATTGAACTGATTTATGGGAGTCAAAAACACACTCAATGCACACAGACAGAACTCAACACAATAAACACATGTGCTCCCATATATATATATATATATATATATATATTATATACTTATACTGTATATATTATATAGTGACATCTCTATCGATTTAGATTAATTTACACATCCTTTATTATCAGATGTGTTTAATCAGTTGTTCTTGTGATATTTGAGCAGAGCAGATGGAGAGAGAAGCATCTCTGGAGGAGCCTCTGTCTTCTGTCTGAACAACACAAGCGTTACAGCGTCTCTGAATAAACATGATCAACCAGTGAATGATGAACTACAGAGAGTCAAAGACCAGCTCAAAACCAGCATGAAGAACAAGTATGAGAGATTATTTGAGGGACTGAACCTCCAGGAGAATGAAAGCCTCCTGAACAGGATCTACACACAGCTCTACATCATAGAGGGAGAGAGTGAAGGAGTGAATGAAGAACATGAGGTTTTACAGATGGAGAAAACAGCCAGAACACAACACTCACAAGACACTCCAATCTACTGCAATGACATCTTTAAAGCCTCAGCTGAACCAGCATGTGAGGAGAAAGACCAGATCAAGACTGTTCTTACTAAAGGCATCGCTGGAATCGGAAAAACCGTCTCTGTGCAGAAGTTCATTCTGGACTGGGCCGAGGGAAAAGCCAATCAGGAGGTAGATTTCATGTTTGTGCTTCCATTTCGAGAGCTGAACTTGATCCGAGATCATCAGTACAGTCTTCACAGACTTCTGCTGGACTTTCATCCTGAACTTCAAGATCTGGACTCAAAGATTTATGAGGAGTGTAAAGTTGTGTTCATCTTTGATGGTCTGGATGAAAGCAGAATCACACTGATGTTTTCAGACGATCAGAAAGTTTGTGATGTGACTGAGACTTCATCAGTGGGTGTGTTGATGTCAAACCTCATGAAAGGAGAGCTGCTTCCCTCTGCTCTCATCTGGATCACCTCCAGACCAGCAGCAGCCAATCAGATCCCCTCCAAATACATCAACCGTCTGACAGAAATTCAGGGATTCAATGAGCCTCAGAAGGAGGAATATTTCAGGAAGAGAATCAGTGACCAGCATCAAGCCAGCAGAATCATCTCACACATCAGAAGAGCGAGAAGCCTCCACATCATGTGCCACATCCCCGTCTTCTGCTGGATCTCATCCACTGTGCTTCAGAAGCTCCTGGAAGAAGATCTGAGTGCAGAAATCCCTCAAACTCTGACTGAAATGTACATCCACCTCCTGCTGATTCAGATCAACATGAGGAACCAGAAGTATGAAGAGAGAGATCCAGAGAAACTCCTGCAGTCCAACAGAGATGTGATTGTGAAACTTGCTGAAGTGGCTTTCAAACAGCTGATGAAGGGCAATGTGATGTTCTATGAGAAGGACCTGATTGAGAGCAGCATAGACGTCACTGACGCCTCAGTGTATTCTGGGATTTGCACTGAGATCTTTAAGGAGGAATCTGTGATTCATCAGAGGAAAGTCTACAGCTTCATTCATCTGAGCGTTCAGGAGTTTCTTGCTGCTTTCTATCTGTTTTACTGCTATTTAATAAAGAACAACGAGCCACTGCAGTTTGTGAAAATGAAATATATACTTGATCATGAATATGACTCTGAAAGTGGCTCTGACAGTGAACATGGATATGATTTGTCTGATGAAGTCTCTCTGTATAATGTACTAACATCAGCAGTAGATAAAGCCCTTGAGAGTAAGAATGGACATCTGGATCTGTTCCTGCGGTTCCTGCTGGGCGTCTCACTGGAGTCCAATCAGAGACTCTTACAGGATCTACTGACACACACAGAGAACAGCTCAGAGACCATCAGAGAAACCACACAATACATTAAAGACAAGATCACAGAGCAAGGTGATGATTATGATGATGATGATGATTTTCCTCTCTCAGCTGGTCAATCCATCAATCTGTTCCTCTGTCTGCTGGAAGTGAAAGATCAGACTCTGTCCAGAGAGATTCAGGAGTTTGTGAAATCAGACAAACACTCAGAGAAACTCTCTGCTGCTCACTGCTCAACAATCTCCTACATGCTTCAGATGTCAGAGGAGCCCCTGGATGAGTTTGAGCTCAAGAAATACAACACATCAGCTGAGGGGAGAAGAAGACTGATACCAGCTGTGATCAACTGCAGAAAAGCTCTGTGAGTGTTTCATCATTAACTAAACTATCATATTTAATTATGAATCTGATGCCTTTATAATAAATGTTCCTAAATGAGAGATTTTCTCCTAAATAACAGGCCAGAATCTTAAAGGAGTCACGACAGGTGTGTTTAATACAGTAGATAGTGGAGTAAAATGTCTGTTATCACCTCGGTAAACACAACCCAGTCACATGAGAAACTCGTTCATTAAATCAGCAGCAGGTGCAGCAAAGAGACGGTCGACAGCATTGATCAGTAAAGCTGCAATTCAGACATTTTCACTGTGAATGAAGATAAAATAATCACATACATTACTGGTAATATTAATAGCAATATTAATATAGCATTATCACATTAATCTTCAGTAATTATTGATCATAAATGCTTATGTTCCAGCTGTTTGACTGCTGTTACAGTGAACTATTACAGTGAAGGCAGTGCTTGAAGTGTGTTTACTCTTTACTGTACAGCACTAGACAGTATTTTACATAAAGTTCAGATGATCTGCAGCGGTCTCTTTGTCTCGTCCAGCGTAGACAGACTTTGGAGCCGATCACATGTCGAGACTAAAACTCATGGAAAACACCAGACGTTTTCTCCTTCTTTCCAAAGCTTTCCTGAAGTCTGTCGTTGCTAAGCAGCCGTGAGCTGCGCTCTCCTCGACGACGCAGAAGCTTCAATGAAGGATAAATGTATTTCCAGCACTGAAAATCACTTGCAGTAGCTCTGCTGCTAAATATATTTAAAATGTGTGTCTCTGTACAGCTGTCGCATCCGGAGGAGACACGGTGTCTGTGTGTGAGCAAAGAAAACAATCAGTTTAAATATAACGATCAGTAACATCACACATCACGATATCGATGCTGAAACCATATATCGTGCAGCTCTACACAGTAATAATGCAGACAGTCAAATACAGCAGTGAGCATAACAGTTAAGAAGAAACATATTATGACCGGTAGTACTGGTTGAACAGATAGGATTTGAGTTTTGTGTGAATTCTGCAGAACAGCTTGGTTTATGTTACACCATAATTGTTCTTCTTTTAGAAAGAGCAGTGCTTCTCAAGCTTTTTACAGCGGCGTACCCCTCTCTTCCACTTAGACCGCAGTCACACCTTTACTATTAAAGGACAAGATTTGCCCCTTAAACTGATTTACAGCTGCATTTTTACCTTTATAGAGACAAAGATGCTCTATCCTTATTAATTGTGTCATGTTTTATGTCACATTCTTAACATCCCATTAAGTGTATTATTAATATAATAAATAAAGCAATAAATGATGGCAAATCGAAGTGATAGGCTACTTGTAGATTTAAAAATAAAACCACCAATAGGTGACGGCAAGTCACTGGGCCTCATTTACGAAACGAACGTACGACCGAAATTTGGGCGTACGGTAGTTTCTACGCAAAACTTGGAATTTATCAATATGGACGCGAGCGGTGGCTACGATCAAATCTCACGTCAGGTCTGAGCTGGTGTACGCAAGTTTTTGAGTCAGCCTGAACTTGCGTCCAGCATAGAGAATTGTATAATGACAACATTTTGTTAATTTAGATTATTTTCCTAAACTGACAAACAAAGCTTTTTTTTTCTTTCAGGGCTTTAGCTTTATACGCAAATAGCAGCATAAACAACAGACCGTGAGGAATCACACATCGTCGTATCACGCACCTGCAGCGCTTCTGTGAATGGAGAAAACAGAAATTATAAAATGAATAAAATAAATAGGGCTACACAAAATATATTTCTCTTAATTAACAGATTAACAAAAGAAAAAAAAAACAGTGCGACAAGTATAGGCCACTTTCGTTTTTGTGACACTCTTAATGCATTTTATTTGTTTTCTATAACTTTATTTATTTATTTTTTTAACTGATTGGTGATCACGCAGGTGCCTCACACACACACACACAACATTTCAGCGTTACTAACTTGACATTTCACTCACTCATTCATTCAGTCACTCACTCACTCACACTCACTCTCACTCACTCACTCACTCATTCATTCATTCATTCATTCACTCACTCATTCATTCATTCATTCATTCATTCACTCATTAATTCATTCATTCATTCAGTCACTCACTCACTCATTCAGTCACTCACTCATTTGACCTCAAACGAGTGTCTACTACGGCTACTCACAAATCAGGTAACCGACTGGACCTCATCTACACACGCTACTGCTCCACTGACAACACATTAGTAACTCCACTGCACACCTCAGACCACTTCCTCATCACTTCTAACCTCATACTAACTCCTGAAATAGCACACGCTCCTTCGCAGGTCACCTTTCGACGTAACCTACGCTCACTCTCTCCCTCTCGCCTATCCTCAATGGTTTCATCCGCACTACCTTCACCCTCTCAGTTTTCAGCACTCGACACAAACAGTGCTACTGACGCTCTTTGCTTCACTCTAACATCTTGCTTAGACAACGTTTGCCCCCTTTCATCCAGATCAGCACGCGCTACACCCTCTGCCCCCTGGTTGTCCGATGTTCTCCGTGAACATCGTGTTAAACTAAGGGCTGCAGAGAGGAAATGGCACAAATCCAAAAACTCTACCGACCTTAGTGTGTATCAGTCACACCTCTCTTCCTTCTCTGCAAATGTCTCCACTGCTAAAATGACATACTACCACAACAAAATTAACAACTGTTCCGACTCTCGCGCACTCTTCAAAACGTTCTCTTCTCTTCTCTGTCCACCTCCCCCTCCTCCTTCATCAACTCTTACAGCTGATGACTTTGCAACTTTCTTCACAAATAAAACAAAAACCATCAGTGACCAATTCCTCACACCACAAACTAATAATAACTTCATAATGACAAATACACAATCTCTCACCTCCTTTTCTCCTCTCTCGGAGGCGGAGGTTTCCAAACTCATCCTTTCCAATCATCCCACTACTTGTCCGCTAGATCCTATCCCCACTCACCTCCTTCAAGCCATTTCTTCTTCGGTCATACCTGCTCTTACTCACATTATCAACACCTCGCTTAACACTGGTACATTTCCCACAGCATTTAAGCAGGCTCGGGTAAGCCCACTGCTTAAAAAACCTGCTCTAACTCCAGCACTTTTAGAAAACTACAGACCGGTATCCCTTCTTCCATTCATTGCAAAGTCACTTGAGCGAGTTGTGTTCAACCAACTCTCTCTGTTTCTTGCACAGAACAACCTTCTGGACAACAACCAATCTGGCTTCAGAAGTGGCCACTCAACTGAGACTGCCCTACTCTCGGTTACAGAGGCCCTGAGACTGGCAAGGGCAGCTTCCAAATCCTCTGTACTCATCTTGCTGGATCTGTCTGCTGCCTTTGACACAGTTAACCACCAGATCCTCATGTCCATCCTCAGAAAGATGGGCATCTCAGGAACCGCCCTCCTGTGGTTCGAGTCTTACCTCTCAGATAGGTCCTTCAGGGTGTCTTGGAGGGGTGAGGTTTCAAAGTCACAACTTCTTGCTACTGGAGTTCCTCAAGGCTCAGTGCTTGGACCACTTCTCTTCTCCATCTACATGTCGTCATTAGGATCGGTTATTCAGAAGCATGGCTTTTCCTACCACTGCTATGCTGATGACACTCAACTCTACTTCTCATTCCAACCAGATGATCCGACGGTAACTGATCGCATTGCAGCCTGCCTGAGTGACATTTCTAGCTGGATGATGGACCATCACCTTCAGCTCAATCTTGCTAAGACAGAACTGCTCATGTTCTCTGCCAACCCATCACTTCACCACAACTTCTCTATACAGCTGGGTTCGTCAACCATAACTCCTTCCAGGACTGCCAGGAACCTTGGAGTTGTGATTGATGATCAGTTAAGCTTCACAGACCATATTGCTACAACGGCCCGGTCATGCAGATTTGCCTTATACAACATTAGGAAGATTAGGCCCTTCCTGCAAGAGCAAGCTGCACAACTCCTTGTCCAAGCTCTTGTTCTCTCCAGACTGGACTATTGTAATGCTCTCTTGGCGGGCCTTCCCGCATGTACTATCACGCCTCTGCAACTGATCCAGAATGCAGCAGCCAGAGTGGTCTTTAATGAGCCGAAAAAAGCTCACGTTACCCCTCTCTTCATCAGGTTACACTGGCTACCAATAGCCGCTCGCATCAAATTCAAGGTACTGATGTTTGCCTACAAGACCACAACTGCCACTGCACCAATATACCTAAACTCGCTGGTTCAAACTTATGCGCCCTCCAGAAGCTTGCGTTCTGCAAGTGAACGACGTCTTGTGGTGCCATCCCAAAGAGGTACCAAATCACTCTCAAGGACCTTTTCCTGGACTGTGTCCAGCTGGTGGAATGACCTCCCGATCTCAATTCCAACAGCTGAGTCTTTAGCCATTTTCAAAAAACATCTAAAGACACATCGTTTTCGCCAGCACCTGACTAACTAATACTAACACTTACCTATTCTATTTAATTAAAAAAAAAACATCCTAGCTACGTGTACTGTGCTAGACTAACTGAGACTTGTCATGGCACTTGTATACTGTTGCTCTCTCGATGGTCTGACTGCTTCTATTGTTCTCCTCATTTGTACGTCACTTTGGATAAAAGCGTCTGCTAAATGATTAAATGTAAATGTAACTTCCACCAAAGTCATTTTCTGGTAAAATATCTGTAGTTTTACTTAAGTGTGGCTTTCAGGTACTTTATCCATCACTGCGAATAACAAAGTATTTTCATGACATGTTAAAATTAGGGCTGTCAGTCGATTAACATTTTTAATCTAATTAATTACACAATGTTACTATTAATTAATCTAATTAATCGCTAAATAAATTTGACTGTGAAAATACCCACAAAAGATTATTTAAACAACTATGTTTGTGTTAAATGAGAAAGTATCAAGTAGACATTACAAATTGTAGATTTAGAAATATTTTATTTGATTCAACATAAAATTGATTACACATAATCATTTAGGCTTAAACAGTTCATCAGATTGTTAGCTGTGCTTTCATGTTTCAAAGCCAAGATTATCTCAGAATGGGAGAAAAGCGCTCATAAACCCTCACCAGATCGGTCTTATTTGTGTCCTTTTGGAGGATCTTGACATCTCCTGTCATTTTATTCAATAGAGCTCCAATTGTGGAAAAGAATATAACAATTCTTACAATGATGAAAAATACAGTAAATAGTAATATAGTGAAATATATAATGTTACAGTTTAAAATGGCTCTTTTCTATGTGAATACATGGTCAAATGTAATTTAGTCCTTTAATGCAGCGCTGTATTTTCAGCATCATTACTGCAGTCTTCAGTGTCCTTCAGAAATCATTATAATATGCTGATTTACTCCTCAAGAAACATTTCTGATTATAATCAACGTTAAAAACAGTTGTGCTGCACAATATTTTTGTGATACATTACTATTCAGTCTATGGTAAGATTAAAAAATATATTAATTAATACTTTTATTCAACAAGGTTGCATTAAATTGATTTAAGTGACAGTAAGAGATTTATACTCATTACAAATTATTTATATTTCAAATAAATGCTGTTTAACTTTTTATTCATCAATAATCCTGAAAAAGTTAAAGTATGACAGTTTCCAAAAGAAAAGAAAAGTTTTCAGCACTGATAATAATAACCATTATTAATATAATTGAGCACAAATAATAACTGATAATAATTAAGCAGCAAATCAGCATTAAAATGATTTCTAAAGGATCATGTGTCACTGACTGGAGTATCCTGAAAATTTAGCTTTGATCGCAGAAATAAATTACATTTCGGTGGGGCCAAGCCTTCGACCATTGATGCTTGGCAGTGTTTTCTTTTTGATATATGTGATTGTATAAAGGAGTGACTTGTTTTGTGTTTTTATTGTCCTTCCCTCTCTCCCTCCCTTTTGACTGGACTTTGAAATATTGAGTATATGTCTGTTGTTTTGTTTTGTTATATTTTGGATGTTATGTTATGTGTGAAAAAAAAAAAATGTTGATAACAAAAATGAAATAAATTACATTTTAAAATATCTTAAAAAAATACTTAAATGTAATATTTCATAATAGTGTTTTTACTGTTTTTTTGATCAGATGAATTCAGCCTTTCAAAAAATAAACAAAGTCTTAATTATTTCAAACTTTTGACTGCCAGTGTGTATATAAAATAATGCATGTGAACTAATTAGCAAACAATATATTTTATTATAATATATATCCTAATCACGGCAATTGCAAACGAAAATCTTTAGATTTACAATGTTTTTGTGTAAGTTTGAGAATCATATTTTAGAGTTTTCTGAAACATTTTCTTAGACGTGAAATTATGGAAGAAAGCCTGGATAGATATACAAACATTCACTCTTATCTCAAGTCTGCTGAAAACTGCTACTTTAATGTTTCTATGTAGGCCACATTGTGACGAATAACGTCAATGGCATTAAAATCAGAGTAATTAGAAAAGGCCAGTAGTTTACATCCCTGAAAATGAATGTCTGTCGTTTAACATTATTCAACATTGTCTCGTCATGTTCAGCTGCTTATCTTACCTCAGCTCACATTCAAGTGCAGCGCAGCTAAGCTTCTGTGAACAGTAGGCTAAATCCCGCCTTCTTCGATTTGATTGGCTATTTCAAACATTTTGACATTAACGAGCGCTTTTGAGTCGCTGCACTGAGCCAGAACACGCTAAATTAATTAGAATGCTCGACTCAAGTGGGACGCGCGGGCCATTTGTCTGGGCCGATGAATATAGGCTACGTACATTTACTATCATTCTTTATATATATTTACGCAATGGGCCGGCCCACATTGTACAGCGGCCCACCGGGAAAATTCCCAGTGCTCCAGATGGCCAGTCACACAATGAAATAATCTACATATTCCTGAGAATAAGAGCTTTCTTTTGATATATGACTTGACTGTATTGTGAAAAATATAAAAAATACACATTCTTCGCAATCGTTAGGCGGAAATTCGTATTGTTTCCGGGACGGAAACATTTTTAAGCTTAATTTTACTGCTTTATGTATCATAAAACCAAAAGTTATTCTTTGTAAAGAAGAGACTTTTTTCAGCTTTCAAATGATATCATATATGGGCTGATACCATATAAGGAAGGCTTTGAAGATGAAGCATAAACATTTTTAACCCAAATTCTTACATTTTATTTAATCTGTGTCTTAGGGCTGGACGATATGGCCAAAATTTATATCACAATATATTTCTTAATTTTGGTCGATACGATATAATTCCGATATCGATATGAACACTATTAAAAAAAGCCTCATAAAAACTGCCAACATTGCCCACAACAGATGTCTGTACCTACAAACTTATGAAAAATAATTTGCCAAGTCTATGAACTCCTCCTATAAAACTATATAATATTTTAGGGGGAAAAAACAGCACAAATACATTAATGTTCACCTTTTATTTGTATTTAGCCTTCATACAAACAAGAAATGTGAAATCACTGTCAAATAAACAACTCAGACTCACCTTATTAATATTATCTTTAACTTCAAACTATAGGCTAACATACACTACCAGTCAAAAGTTTCTGAACAGTAAGATTTTAGTTTTTTTAAAGAATTCTCTTCTGCTCTCCAAGCCTGTGTTTATTTGATCCAAAGTACAGCAAAGACAGTAACATATTGAAATATTTAACATTTAAAATAACTGTTTTCTATTTGAATATATTTTTAAATGCAAGTTATTCCTGTGATTTCAAAGCTGATTTTTTAGCATCATTACTCCAGTCACATTTTTTACGCAAATTCTTAAATTTGATTTAATCTGTGTCTGTAGGTGATCTGTCTGTTTGTGTTAATTCTTAAAATGTATTTAATGTCTTCCAGATTTTCTGGCTGTGATCTCTCAGATCAGCATTGTGAAATTGTGTCTTCAGCTCTACAATCCTCAAACTGTGTTCTGAGAGAGCTGGATCTGAGTAACAATGACCTGCAGGACTCTGGTGTAGAGTTTATTTCTGATGGACTGAAGAGTCCAAACTGTCAGCTGCAGATACTGAGGTATTAACAACATATAAGCATTTACAGTCAACTGATCACAATGTTGATATGTGTCTGTAAAAGATCAGCCTGTGTGTCTGTAGATGATCTGACTGTGTGTCTGTAGATGATCTGTGTGTGTGTGTGTGTGTGTGTGTGTGTGTGTAGATGATCTGACTGTGTGTATGTAGATGATCTGACTGTGTGTCTGTAGATGATCTGACTGTGTGTCTGTAGATGATCTGCGTGTGTGTGTGTGTGTGTGTGTGTGTGTCTGTAGACAATCTGACTGTGTGTATGTAGATGATCTGACTGTGTGTCTGTAGATGATCTGACTGTGTGTCTGTAGATGATCTGACTGTGTGTCTGTAGATGATCTGACTTTGTGTGTTTGTAGATGATCTGTCTGTGTGTATGTAGATGATCTGTCTGTGTGTCTGTAGATGATCTGACTTTGTGTGTTTGTAGATGATCTGTCTGTGTGTATGTAGATGATCTGACTGTGTGCGTCTGTAGATGATCTGACTGTGTGTCTGTAGATTATCTGTCTGTGTGTCTGTAGATTATCTGTCTGTGTGTCTGTAGATGATCTGACTGTGTGTGTTTGTAGATGATCTGTCTGTGTGTCTGTAGATTATCTGTCTGTGTGTCTGTAGATGATCTGACTGTGTGTCTGTAGATGTTTCGACTGTTGATGTGTGTGTGTTCTGCTCTCTTTCAGTCTTGCTGACTGTAATCTCACTGCTCAGTGTTGTGAGAGTTTGTCATCAGCTCTACAATCCTCAAACTGTGTCCTGAGAGAGCTGGATCTGAGTAACAATGACCTGCAGGACTCTGCTGTGAAGTTTATTTCTGATGGACTGAAGAATCCAAACTGTCAGCTGCAGATACTGAGGTATTAACAACATATAAGCATTTACAGTCAGCTGGTCATAATGTTTATATGTATCTGTAGATGATCTGACTGTGTCTGTAGATAATCTGACTGTGTGTGTTTGTAGATGGTCTGGCTGTGTGTCTGTAGATTATCTGACTGTGTGTCTGTAGATGATCTGACTGTGTGTGTTTGTAGATGATCTGGCTGTGTGTCTGTAGATGATCTGACTGTGTGTGTTTGTAGATGATCTGACTGTGTGTGTTTGTAGATGATCTGACTGTGTGTCTGTAGATGATCTGACTGTGTGTCTGTAGATGATCTGACTGTGTGTGTTTGTAGATGATCTGGCTGTGTGTCTGTAGATTATATGTCTGTGTGTCTGTAGATGATCTGTCTGTGTGCGTCTGTAGATGATCTGTCTGTGTGTCTGTAGATGATCTGTCTGTGTGTGTCTGTAGATGATCTGCCTGTGTGTCTGTAGATGATCTGCCTGTGTGTCTGTAGATGATCTGCCTGTGTGTGTCTGTAGATGATCTGACTGTGTGTCTGTAGATGATCTGTTTGTGTGTCTGTAGATTATCTGTCTGTGTGTATGTAGATGATCTGACTGTGTGTCTGTAGATTATCTGTCTGTAGATGATCTGTCTGTGTGTCTGTAAATAATCTGTCTGCGTGTCTGTAGATGATCTGTCTGTGTGTCTGTAGATGATCTGTCTGTGTGTCTGTAGATGATCTGTCTGTGTGTCTGTAAATAATCTGTCTGCGTGTCTGTAGATGATCTGTCTGCGTGTCTGTAGATGATCTGACTGTGTGTCTGTAGATTATCTGACTGTGTGTCTGTAGATGATCTGTCTGTGTGTCTGTAGATGATCTGTCTGTGTGTCTGTAGATGATCTGTATGTGTGTCTGTAGATTATCTGTGTGTCTGTAGATTATCTGACTGCGTGTCTGTAGATTATCTGTCTGCGTGTCTGTAGATGATGTCTGTAGATGATCTGACTGTGTGTCTGTAGATGTTTCGACTGTTGATGTGTGTGTGTTCTGCTCTCTTTCAGTCTTGCTGGCTGTAATCTCACTGCTCAGTGTTGTGAGAGTTTGTCATCAGCTCTACAATCCTCAAACTGTGTCCTGAGAGAGCTGGATCTGAGTAACAATGACCTGCAGGACTCTGGTGTAAAGTTTATTTCTGATGGACTGAAGAATCCAAACTGTAAGATGCAGATACTGAGGTATTAAGAACATATAAGAAATCATTTACAGTCAACTGGTCACAATGTTGATTTGTGTCTGTAAAAGATATGTCTGTCTGTGTGTGTCTGTAGATGATCTGAATGTGTGTGTCTGTAGATGATCTGTCTGTGTATCTGTAGATTATCTCTGTCTGTAGATGATCTGACTGTGTGTCTGTAGATGATCTGACTGTGTGTGTCTGTAAATGATCTGACTGTGTGTGTCTGTAGATGATCTGACTGTGTGTGTCTGTAAATGATCTGACTGTGTGTGTCTGTAGATGATCTGACTTTGTGTCTGCAGGGCTCGCAAAATCGCTAGCCCGACGTCCCGGGGCTATTGTGTTTTCCAGTCGGGCTACCAAACTGTATCAGCGCCCTGCCCGACGGGCTACCTTAAATACAGGGCTCCCACGCAATGTTCCCTCTAAGCTGCGTGCGTGCGGCCACACACTTCTACAACCGCGGCCACGCAGAAGAAATAATGTGCTGCTTGCACGCAATAATTAGTTGGGAAAGTCATTTGATTGAATGCCAGTAAAAGCGAAAGAATCGCAATACTCAGGCAAACCGCTATAGAGTTGATGTCGCTATAGAGTTAGAACTGCTGAATGCGGTTTACAGGTTTCATAGAAAGAGAATGATGTGCGCCAAACGAGTCGCTGTAGAAACCGAATACTTCAATGGTTGCAGTGCGCTCAACATGAGAGCCAACGCAAATGACAAGACATGTGAAATAAACGTCCTCATGTATTAAAGAAGAGTGGCGTGATTAAGTGCTGGAAATAGGATGGGCACAGAACGGTAACAAAACTCAGAGACATTTACAGTCACACACAGGTGTATTGTGCAAACTGTTCTTCATAGGGATGTTTAGACAGCTATAGAAGAATTTATATGTCCACGTTTTTTTTTTATATATTAACTTACAGATCTCAGCTTAAGTTTTGCTTCAGTTTGTTTTCTATTCAATTCTATTCTATCAGTTTAAATAGTTTGTTTTGATATATTATATTATGTTAGACCTATATTATAAACCTAATAAATAATTGACCTTGTTTTTTAATGGAGTCTCTTGCTCATCAGGGCTGTATTTATTTAAAAAATACTGAAACAATAGTATATTGCAATTTCTAATATTGGGTTCCTATTTTAATACCTATACTTTAAAATATAATTTATTCCTGTAAAGCAAAGCTGAATTTTCAGCATCATTACTCCAGTCTTCAGTGTCACATGATCCTTCAGAAATCATTCTGAAATGCTGAATTATTATGTGTTGCTGATCTAATATGCTGAATTATTATCAGTTTTGGTGATCTAATATGCTGATTTACAGTGAAACTGTTGTGCTGCTTAATATTTTTTGGAACCGGTTTTACTTTTTTCTTTGATTAATAAAAAGTTAAAAAGAATAGCATTTATTCCAAATTTATTATAACAATAAAAGTCTTTACTATCAATTTTATCCATGTAACACATCCTTGCTGAATAAAGTTTCTTTAACTTTCTCTCTTTTAAAGTATCTTTAAAAAGAAAGAAAAATAGTGTATATTTTGAATAGTGTATATTGTAACACAAAATCTCTATTTTGAATAAACAGTTATTTTTAACTTTTTATTTAAAAAAAATATCACAGGTCCCAAACAATATTAAGCAGTACAACTGTTTCCAGCATTGATTATAAATCAGCATACTGGAATGGTTTCTGAAGATCATGTGACACTGAAGACTGGAGTAATGATGCTGAAAATACAGCTTTGCTTCACAGGAATGAATTATATTTTAAAGTATATCAAAATAGAAAACATTTATTTTAAATTGCAATAATATTTCACAATATTATTTTTTTATCAAATAGATAGGCTACAGCCTTGATGAGCATAAGACACTTCTTTAAAAAAAACTTTACTGATCCCAAACTTTTGAACTGCAGTGTATTATACTGTAAAAAATGTTTTCTCAGGTAACCTAAAATGTACATCATTTAGTTACATCAAGGGTCAAATCAAATATAAATAGCTCATTAAAGTTAAAAGTTCCACACTTTTTTGTGTGTGCGCTGTACAGGTCTGGTATAAAGAATGTTTTTGCTCAGGTGCCCGAAATCTCGCCCAATAGAGAAAAGTTTTGCTCAGCAAGAAAAAAAACATTAGAGGGAACATTGCCTGTAAATAGTAAAATAAAACTCTTTCCTTGATATGTGTTGATATTTGTGTATTGAAAATGTTTTTGATTGACATTTATGGGCTTTTTTTTTATTTGGGCTAGTTAAATTAATTTCGGGCTACCAAAATCTGAAGAGTACCTCAAGTTTTCAAGTTTCAAGTTTCAAGTTTTATTTGTCACATACACGACTATACAGAGACTGTATAACCAGCAGTGAAATGAGAGTCGGGTCCGCTCCAAGGACAGTGCAAATATTGAAAAAACAACACAGGGGAAGTAAACATAAGATAAAATGAATGAAAAATAAGATATAAAGAATAAAATATAAAATATAAAAGAATGTGCATGACAGTAAGCTGTAGAATTAAATATTAATATAAGCATGACTGTACAGAGAGGAATGTGCAACAGGTTATACATGGTTGACATGAAGCAGCCAATCACAAAAAATAAAATAAATATAAAAATAAGATATGATTTACAAGATACAGAACGTGTAGTGTGCAAGTGTGCAAATGAGCAAATGACACTGACAGTTATGAGGTAGAGAGTAATGAGTGTGTGATTAGTGATTTGAAGTAAGTCAGATGATGTTGTTAAGAGGCTGACTTTGAGTTCAGGAGCTTGATGGCCTTGGGGAAGAAACTCCTCCTGAGTCTCTCTGTTTTTGCCATCAGGCAGCGGAAGCGCTTACCAGATGGCAGCCTAGTGAAAAGACAGTTACCAGGGTGATTTGAGTCTTTGATGATTTTGACAGCTCTGCCTCTGCATCGTTTGATGTAGATGTCCTGCAGAGAGGGGAGAGCCGACCCAGAGATACGCTCAGCTAAGCGCACAACTCTCTGCAGGGCTTTGCAATCTTGGCTGGAGCTGTTTCCATACCACACTGAGATGCACTGAGTCAATACACTTTCTATGGTCCCTGCATAGAAAGTTTTCAGGATTGTTGGTGAGACCCTGAATTTCCTCAGCTGTCGCAGGTGGTACAGTCTTTGCCTGGCTTTCTTAACCTGTGTTTGGATGTGTGTAGTCCAAGTGAGGTCCTCGGAGATGTTTACGCCGAGGTACTTGAAACTGCTTACTCTCTCCACAGGGGTCCCACTGATCATAAGAGGAGTGTAGGGCAGCAGGTGTTTCTTTCTGAAGTCCACAATCAGCTCTTTGGTTTTGCTCACGTTCAGAGAGAGACAGTTGTCCTGGCACCATGATGTTAGTCTCTCCACCTCATCCAAGTATGCGGTCTCATCATTGTTGGAAATGAGGCCCAGAACCACAGTATCATCAGCAAATTTGATAATAGATGTGGATCTGTGAGAGGACACACAGTCATGTGTGTAGAGAGAGTATAGCAGGGGACTCAGAACGCAGCCCTGCGGGGCTCCTACGTTCAGGGTGATGGAGTTTGAGGTGTACTGGCCTACCTTCACCACTTGAGGTCTGCCGGTGAGGAAGTCTTGAATCCAGTCGCAGAGTGAAGTGTTTAGGCCGAGGCCTGTGAGTTTATTAGTCAGCTTGGTGGGGACTATGGTGTTAAAAGCTGAGCTATAGTCTATGAATAGCAGTCTTGCATAGTTCCCATTGCTGCTGTCAATGTGTGTGAGGGAGGAGTGGAGAATGTGTGAGATGGCATCATCAGTTGATCTATTGGAGCGATAGGCAAACTGAAGAGGGTCCAAAGTAACAGGGATGGAGGAGCTAATGTGGCTCTTAACAAGTCTCTCAAAAACCTTCATGACTATAGATGTGAGGGCCACTGGACGATAGTCATTCAGGCAAGAGGGTTTATTGTTCTTAGGCACAGGGATGATGATGGATTTTTTAAAGGAGGTGGGAACTACAGAGGTAGCAAGGGACTCATTGAAGATAGAAGTAAACAACCCAGCAAGCTGATCAGCGCATGATCTCAGAACCCGGCCTGTGATCCCGTCAGGTCCAGCAGCTTTCCTGATGTTCACTCCCTTTAGTGCTCTCCGAACCTCGTCCTCCGTCACGGTGATCACATGATTCTCGCTTCTCTGCCTGCTGCTTTCTGACGCGCTGCTCGGTAGAGCCGCACTGCATTCAAATCGGCCGTAGAAGGTGTTTAATTCTTCAGCCAGCGACGGATCTGCACTCACCTCCGTGGAGGATTTGTTTCCAAAGGCACAGATGGTCCTTAGTCCCTGCCACATGCGTCGAGAGTCATTGAGCTGAAAATGAGACTCAATTCTCTCTTTGTAGCGATGTTTGGCGGCATTTACTGCTCGTCTGAGAGCATAACACGATGCTTTATACTCGCGCATATTCCCAGACAAAAGAGCCTCGTTGTATGCGGCAGTGCGTTTGTTAACCGCATCACGGATTGATCTGTCCACCCACGGTTTCTGATTAGGGAAAGTCCTTACAGTTTTTGTTTCTGTAGCTTGTTCGGTTAGTGTGTTTACAAAGCTCACTGCTACCTCCGTGAACTCGCTGACGTCAGATGAGCTCGCCCTGAACATGTCCCAGTCGACGTCATCAAGAGCCGCCTGCAGCATAGCTTCAGAGTGGGAGGACCAACGCGTCACTTCCCTCTTCACCGGGGGTTCCTGTGCGAGCCTTTGTTTATATTCCGGTGTGAGGAAAATGGCGGCGTGGTCTGCCTTACCAAAGGCAGGCAGTGAACGGGTCTTGTAGGCATTCTTGAACTGAGAGTAGCAATGATCCAGTGTATTCGGTCCTCTAGTTGGACAGGATACATGCTGGTGAAAGTTCGGCATGACCTGCCTGAGGTTGGCTTTGTTAAAATCCCCCGCGATGATAAAAGCAGCGTCAGGATGTTGGTTAATGTAGCCACTGATCACGTCGTGAAGTTTAGACAAAGCCAAGCCGGTGTCTGCCTGAGGTGGGATGTAAACGGCAGTAGCGATGACCGCGGAGAACTCGCGGGGTAAATAGAATGGGCGGCAAATAATGGATAGATGTTCCAGATGAGGCGACAAGACCAGGGGACAGAGAAAACAAGAGAGAGAAAGAAGAAAGGAAAAAAAAAAAAAAAAAAGGTTGTGGGGAAAGTCAACAAAGAAGGGGAAGAGAGAGAGAGAAAAAAGGAGAATGGGGGATAGAGAGAGAGAGGGAGAAAAAACAAAAACAAAAAAACAGACAATTTGCTTCAATACCTGCTGACAAAAAGAGAAAACAACCGAAGACACAACATCAAAGAGACTGCAGCAACAACCAACATCTGTATAAATCACAATAAATTCTAAATGTTAAATGTTATTGAGCAGCACACATAACTAATATTACAAAATAAGTTTTGAAGCAACAGCAGATCAACACAATGTGTGTCTGTGAGCACCTGTTTTTACACCAATGTGAATGCTTGAGTGTACACCTGTGTGTGTGAGCGCGCTTGTGTTCATAAGGTTCCTCCATGTAAATGTTTAATAGTGTGTGTGGGGAACAACAGCCCCATCCCGCAAGGCATGAAGCAGGCACGGAAAGGACCCGGGCCCCAAACATCCGGAGGCCCCCCAGGGCACGGGACCCCCAGGAGAACCACCGCAGGGACAACCGCGGCCTCCACCCAAAAAAGGGCAGAGGAGAGCCCGAAGGCGGGACCTCCGACAGCCACAGTGTAAGCGCCCCAGGGTGCCGTGGCGGCAAGCCCGCAGGTTCCACCGGCAGCCGCCCACACCAGGGCGGACCGGGCCCTGGGCCCGGAGACCCAAAGGCCCCCCACCCCACAATCGGGGCCCAGCAAGGCCAGTAGGGCCAGGCCCCGCCAATCGACCGCCGAGAGTGTGCCGGTGCTCGCCCGAGCATCCTGCCCCGGCGCGAGAAATCACCAACGCACCGGCGGCATCCTCCACCGGCAGGGCATGGTGGTGGGGTGGGGGTCGACTAAGATGATGAGTGAGGCGGAGTCTAAGGCCCGACCTGACACATAGACGTAGACGACAAGCACACATATACACAAGCATATGTTCCCACCCTCATGCACGCAAACAAATATTCACACCTTCGCCCCACATGTAGACACACAAAAATGGACACGGTACCCACACTCACACTCCCCATATGCACTCTATACTCCTAGGTCCAGGCACCACCACCCCCAGAGGGGTAGCCAGCGCCCGATCCCGGAGCTAAACCCCCTTCGCTCCGGCGTGGGGACAGGAAGACCACCCCGGTCCCCGCAGCAGCAGAGAAAATCAACAGCCCAGACCCCGACCGGGCGGCCAGCTCATCCTCACAGCCCCCGGCCCCAGACAGAGAACAGAGAACAGGGGTGTGAGAAAAAAAAAAAAAAAAAAAGACGACCCCATGCTTCACCCCACCCGCTCAAATGTAGTGTTGGTGTGTGTTGTTCTAAGGTGCTTTAAAACAGGGGTGCTTTAAAACAGGGGAGGGGCACCCTCCACAAGCTTGTGTCAGCTCGTCCCCTCCCTAGAGCCCTCAATGTCTATGTGCAACTTAAAATTGAGAAGTGGGCACTGGCACCAGAGGGAAGGCTGAATGAACAGACCGCCCTCCGGATGCCATTCAGTGTGCCCACCCCCAAGGCCCTATATGTATGTGTCATGTGACAGTAAGTAATGAGAATGTCTAAGCTGTAATGTGTAATTGAGATGCAGGCGGCCACGAGGAGACAGAGGAGTACCACCTCCCCCGCATCCCAGCGACTCACCCGCACCTCAAAACCCTACCTATGTGTTGGTATGATGGAGCGGGAGAAGTGAAGCCTTAGGGATGGGGAGGAAAACATCAGAGGGGGCAAAATACCCCCCCCCTCTGGAGCCAGCTCCCCCGCTGACCCCCATAGGCACCCCCGTTACCCCAAATCTGCCCAGGGCGGGGGGCCCAGGCCCATCCAGACCAGGGCCCATGGCAGCCCGGGGCGGCCCACCAGACCCCACAGCAGAGGAAAAACTACCCCACCCCATCATCCAGTCACTTCCCAAACTACATAAGACAATAAGACACCCGGGTAAAGCCCGTATACCCCGCCTCTTTTGGACCCCCCCCCCCCCCCCCCCCCGCGGAGGCACCGATGCATCGAAGACCCCCACACCAGAGCCGGGCCCAAGCGCATGCACCAACCCATGCTCCCGGCGGCACACCAACCAGGACCCAAGCCCCCCCAGGCCCAGCCGTAACCCCAAGCCGGAGGCAGAGCGTCCCCAGATCCCCAAACCCCCCCCGGACCAACCCCGGAACAGTGCGGCCGCCAGGCTGGCAACCTACATCCGCCGGCACAGGCATCCCCAGCAGCGCCGCATGCCGCCGCCAGAGAAACAGCATCCAAGAGTCACCAATACCCCATCCAGGCCAAGGCCGCAGCCCCAGCGCCGAACCCCCCAAGAAACCCATCCCCAGGGAACCCCCAGATGCCCCAGGCCCATATTGCCACCCCACGCCAACAACAAAAACCACAGCTGGACAGAATCGGGACCCCCACCCACACTAGGTGATGGAGCTGATCAAAGGAGCCCAGAGAGATTGATCTAATGTGTCAGCAGAAGCTGTTTCAAGGCTAATATAATCCCACAAATAATCTCTATATTGGTTGATATTAAGATTATTTTTATTTTTCCAGTTCATGAGGACAGTCTTCTTAGCAATGCATAGGGCAGTGAAAGCCATGTGGATTGTGTTATCTTCTGTAGTGACACCATTTAGGTCGCCCAACAAGCAGACTAAAGGAGAGGCTGGAATAGAGCATTTAAGACACTTTGATAAGTCTTCACAAATCCTGTACCAGTACCTCTGAACAGGTGGACAGAACCATAGAGCGTGGATGTAATTGTCAGGTGTATTGCCTTTACAGTGTGAGCAGTTGTTAGAAGCTGTAAAACCCATCCTGAACATCCGATGACCTGTGTAGTGCACTCTATGCAGAATTTTGTATTGTATTAATTGTAATCCAGGATTTCTAATCAGTTCAAAGGTTTTTAAACATATCTGAGACCAGAAATTATGGTCCCAGCTTACTGATAGATCTGCTTCCCATTTTGCAATAGGAAGTGATACTGATTCATCTATATTGGAAAGTGCCCTGTATATTTTAGACATTAATTTGGGGGTTTTGAGATTAAGAAAATCTGACACACTTGGTGGTATTTGTAAATTGATATGATTAGACTTAAATTTCCTTTTTACAATAGATTTAATTTGTTGATATTCTAAAAATCTGTTCTTATTAATCCCATATTGTTTAATTAATTTGTCAAAGGGAATAAAGTCTGTCCCTTCGAATATATGTTCCAGGTATTTAATACCTTTACAACTCCAATCTGTGAAGTTTATCATATTGTTGTTTAGCAATATGTCAGGATTGTTCCAGATAGGGGTACGTTTGCATGGGATTAGTGAAGACTCCGTCATTTTTAGAAACTCCCACCATGCTGTCAGAGAAGAGCTGATACTGATGCTTTTAAAGCATACGTGTCGTTTACTGATCGAGCTAATGAATGGCAGATCCGAAATCTCTATATTATTGCATAATGCCTGTTCTACATCTAGCCAAGGCTCATCTAAGAGGGTGTGTTTTAACCACCCTGAAATGTGTTGAAGCCTATTGGCTAAGAAATAGTGGTAAAAGTTAGGTAGATCTAGTCCTCCTTTATCCTTGGTCTTTTGCAGCGTTTTTAAGCTAATACGCAGGGGTTTACCTTTCCAAAGGAATTTAGAGATAGAGGAGTCCAAAGATCTAAACCAGTCAGGTGGTGGTTTGCTCGGGATCATTGCAAATAAATAATTAATTCTTGGCAAAACCATCATTTTTATTGAGGCGACTCTTCCCATGAGTGATATGGGTAGAGACCTCCATCTGGTTAGATCATCTTCTACCTTCTTTAAAAGTGGGATGTGGTTTAATTTAATCAAATCTGCCAGCTTAGGAGAAACATTAATACCTAAATATTTAATATTTCCAGATTGCAGTGGAGTGGAAGAATTCTGGAAGGAGCAATTAATTGGAAGAACTGTTGATTTTAACCAGTTTATTGAATAATCTGAGAAAGAGAAAGAGTTTATTAATGTAATTACCTCAGGGAGAGTGGTTTGTGAATGTTGAAGAAAAAGTAACACATCATCTGCGTAAAGACTAACTTTATGTTCTACATTCTTGCATTTAATGCCTTTAATCACTGTTGCCTGTCTAATTGCTGCTGCTAGTGGTTCAATAAAAATTGCAAACAGTGAGGGGGAGAGGGGGCATCCCTGCCTGGTGCCCCTCTTAAGACAGAAGCTAGAGGACGTTTGGGCATTTGTCCTGACACATGCTGTTGGAGAGTTATATAATATTTTTAACCAGTTTATGAAAGAGTTTCCAAAACCAAATTTGTGTAAAGTTGCAAATAGAAAATTCCAGTTAACCCTATCAAAAGCTTTTTCTGCATCTAGAGACAATATTGTAATTTGAAGGTTTCTATTGCATGAATAGTCTATCAAGTTAAGTAACCTACGTGTATTTGTTGAGGAGTGCCTCCCTTTTATGAAACCAGTTTGGTCGTAATGAATTATGAGAGGGGTTATCTTCTCTATTCTTTTTGAGATAGCTTTGCAGATTATTTTAGTGTCCACATTAATAAGGGATATTGGACGATAGTTAGTAGGCAATACAGGGTCTTTGCCTGGTTTTAGTAAGAGACTAATGTTGGCAGAATTCATATTTGGTGGAAGTCTGCCATTTTCTTTGGTTTCCTGCAACATTCTGTAGAATGTTGGTGCCAGAATAGCCCAGAATTCTTTATAGAATTCTGCTGGAAAGCCATCTGGACCTGGAGCCTTTTTATTGGGCATACTGTTCAAAGCTTCCTGAAGTTCATCTGATGTCAGTGGAGAATCCAATGCCATCGCTTGATTGTCTGTTAATTTCGGAAGAGTTATATTGTCAAGAAATTGGTCAATTTCGTCTTTAGATGGGTTTATCTGTGGTGAATATAAAGATTCGTAAAAATCTCTGAAAATGTTGTTTATTCTTTCAGGGTCATATACTGTATCCCCAGTTAAATCTTTAACAGCACATATAGTTGTTTTTTCATTATTTATTTTTAACTGGTTTGCTAGGAATTGACCTGATTTGTTACCATATTCAAATTCTTGCCAGCGAAGTCTTTGTGCTAAGAATTTAGTTTTTTTATTAATAATTTCATTTAATTCTAGTTTTGCTTTACATATTTTTTTCTGCATTTCCTGTTCCTGGGAGGATACGTAGAATTCTTCTAAAGTTTTTATGGTTTCTTCTAATTCCTGAATACATTTACATTTACATTTAATCATTTAGCAGACGCTTTTATCCAAAGCGACGTACAAATGAGGAGAACAATAGAAGCAATCAGACCATCGAGAGAGCAACAGTATACAAGTGTCATGACAAGTCTCAGTTAGTCTAGCACAGTACACGTAGCTAGAATTTTTTTTTTTTTTTTTTTTTTTTTTTTTTTAAATAGAATAGGTAAGTTAGTATTAGTTAGTCAGGTGCTGGCGAAAAAGATGTGTCTTTAGATGTTTTTTGAAAATGGCTAAAGACTCAGCTGTTCGAATTGAGATCGGGAGGTCATTCCACCAGCTGGGCACAGACCAGGAAAAGGTCCGTGAGAGTGATTTGGTACCTCTTTGGGATGGCACCACAAGGCGTCGTTCACTTGCAGAACGCAAGCTTCTGGAGGGCACATAAATTTGAACCAGCGAGTTTAGGTATATTGGTGCAGTGGCAGTTGTGGTCTTGTAGGCAAACATCAGTACCTTGAATTTGATGCGAGCGGCTATTGGTAGCCAGTGTAACCTGATGAAGAGAGGGGTAACGTGAGCTTTTTTTGGCTCATTAAAGACCACTCTGGCTGCTGCATTCTGGATCAGTTGCAGAGGCTTGATAGTACATGCGGGAAGGCCCGCCAAGAGAGCATTACAATAGTCCAGTCTGGAGAGAACAAGAGCTTGGACAAGGAGTTGTGCAGCTTGCTCTTGCAGGAAGGGCCTAATCTTCCTAATGTTGTATAAGGCAAATCTGCAGGACCGGGCCGTTGTAGCAATATGGTCCGTGAAGCTTAACTGATCATCGATCACAACTCCAAGGTTCCTGGCAGTCCTGGAAGGAGTTATGGTTGATGAACCCAGCTGTATAGAGAAGTTGTGGTGAAGTGATGGGTTGGCAGAGAACACGAGCAGTTCTGTCTTAGCAAGATTGAGCTGAAGGTGATGGTCCATCATCCAGCTAGAAATGTCACTCAGACAGGCTGCAATGCGATCTGTTACCGTCGGATCATCTGGTTGGAATGAGAAGTAGAGTTGAGTGTCATCAGCATAGCAGTGGTAGGAAAAGCCATGCTTCTGAATAACCAGTCCTAATGACGACATGTAGATGGAGAAGAGAAGTGGTCCAAGCACTGAGCCTTGAGGAACTCCAGTAGCAAGAAGTTGTGACTTTGAAACCTCACCCCTCCAAGACACCCTGAAGGACCTATCGGAGAGGTAAGACTCGAACCACAGGAGGGCGGTTCCTGAGATGCCCATCTTTCTGAGGATGGACATGAGGATCTGGTGGTTAACTGTGTCAAAGGCAGCAGACAGATCCAGCAAGATGAGTACAGAGGATTTGGAAGCTGCTCTTGCCAGTCTCAGGGCCTCTGTAACCGAGAGTAGGGCAGTCTCAGTTGAGTGTCCACTTCTGAAGCCAGATTGGTTGTTGTCCAGAATGTTGTTCTGTGCAAGAAACAGAGAGAGTTGGTTGAACACAACTCGCTCAAGTGACTTTGCAATGAATGGAAGAAGGGATACCGGTCTGTAGTTTTCTAAAAGTGCTGGATTTAGAGCAGGTTTTTTAAGCAGTGGGCTTACCCGAGACTGCTTAAATGCTGTGGGAAATGTACCAGTGTTAAGCGAGGTGTTGATAATGTGAGTAAGAGCAGGTACGACCGAAGAAGAAATGGCTTGAAGGAGGTGAGTGGGGATAGGATCTAGCGGACAAGTAGTGGGATGATTGGAAAGGATGAGTTTGGAAACCTCCGTCTCCGAGAGAGGAGAAAAGGAGGTGAGAGATTGTGTATTTGTCGTTATGAAGTTATTATTAGTTTGCGGTGTGAGGAATTGGTCACTGATGGTTTTTGTTTTATTTGTGAAGAAAGTTGCAAAGTCATCAGCTGTAAGAGTTGATGAAGGAGGAGGGGGAGGTGGACAGAGAAGAGAAGAGAACGTTTTGAAGAGTGCGCGAGAGTCGGAACAGTTGTTAATTTTGTTGTGGTAGTATGTCATTTTAGCAGTGGAGACATTTGCAGAGAAGGAAGAGAGGTGTGACTGATACATTTACATTTACATTTACATTTAGTCATTTGGCAGACGCTTTTTTCCAAAGCGACTTACAATTGGGGAGTACATAAAGCCATTCATCTTGAAGAGGCAATCAGACAGAGGAAGTGCTCGTAACACCAAGTCTCAGTCATTGTTCAAATAAGTACAAGCTAGCAAGGGAAGGAGAGAAAGATAAAGGGAAAGTTTTTTTTTTTTTTTGATACACAGTAAGGTCGGTAGAGTTTTTGGATTTGTGCCATTTCCTCTCTGCAGCCCTTAATTTAACACGATGTTCACGGAGAACATCGGACAACCAGGGGACAGAGGGGGTAGCGCGTGCTGATCTGGATGAAAGGGGGCAAAAGTTGTCTAAGCAAGATGTTAGAGTGAAGCAAAGAGCGTCAGTAGCACTGTTTGTGTCGAGTGCTGAAAACTGAGAGGGTGAAGGTAGTGCGGATGAAACCATTGAGGATAGGCGAGAGGGAGAGAGTGAGCGTAGGTTACGCCGAAAGGTGACCTGCGAAGGAGCGTGTGCTATTTCAGGAGTTAGTGTGAGGTTAGAAGTGATGAGGAAGTGGTCTGAGGTGTGCAGCGGAGTTACTAATGTGTTGTCAGTGGAGCAGTAGCGTGTGTAGATGAGGTCCAGTCGGTTACCTGATTTGTGAGTAGCCGTAGTAGACACTCGTTTGAGGTCAAATGAAGTGAGAAGAGTGTTGAAGTCAGTAGCCTGGGGTTTTTCTAGGTGGATGTTGAAGTCACCGAGCAGTACCAGAGGAGTACCATCTTCAGGAAAGTTTGAGAGTAACACATCCAACTCCTCCAAGAAGTCGCCCAGTTGACCTGGGGGACGATACACAACTACAACGTGGATTTTAGCAGGGTGAGTAATAGTAATCGCATGAGATTCAAATGAACTGTTGCCTGTAGGAGATGGTAGAAGATCAAATTTCCATTCATTTGAAATAAGGAGACCAGTGCCTCCACCCCTCCCAATCGTGCGAGGGGTGTGGGAAAAAGTGAAATTAGTGGAGAGGGCTGCAGGAGTGGCAGTGTCCTCAGGTTTGATCCAAGTCTCAGATAGGGCCATGAGGTTGAGACCGGAAAGGATAGCAATAGAAGGAATAAAATCTGCTTTGTTTACAGCAGACTGGCAGTTCCAAAGACCAATTGGAACAGAGAGTAAAGTAGTAGAGGACAGAGGGACCGTTCGTAGATTATTAGGATTGGCCTGCCTCCAACGTACAGCGCGTGCTCTCCGAGTGTTAGTAGTGATAGTACAGATTTGAAAGCACATAGTGAGTACAATTGATTAAAAATTAGATGAGTACTAAGTTAGACAAAAAGTAAAGAAAGGGGAGAAAGCAATACTCAAGTGCCTTGTCGGTGTCCTTGCTCGGTGGAGTCGTGCAAGGTAGAGTCGATCGTCTTTACACTCGTCGGTCTTCACACGAGGAGGGCTTCACACGAGGGCTGCCGCGACCGCTGCCGCGGTGTACAAATCAGTTTTATACTTGCCTAATTACTAGTCCCTGAAGTCAGCTGACCACGCCTTTCTACTTAGCAAACCGAAACTGGGAACTCCCGCGATAAGCACGAGAACAAACGCGACTTGCGAACGCGTTTACCAGGTAAAACACAGTATGCAAAAATAATGGTTCCTAGCAACGACAACTGAGCTGAAATCTAATGAGAAAACAAGACAAAACACTCACAAACTGATGTTCTCTTCTGCTGATCGATTGTTCCTTCTAACAAATGTCACTGAATCAGGTAAATAAGTACTTTCTCTGGCTTAGACCACGCCTTTCTACTTAGCAAACCGAAACTGGGAACTCCCGCGATAAGCACGAGAACAAACGCGACTTGCGAACGCGTTTACCAGGTAAAACACAGTATACAAAAATAATGGTTCCTAGCAACGACAACTGAGCTGAAATCTAATGAGAAAACAAGACAAAACACTCACAAACTGATGTTCTCTTCTGCTGATCGATTGTTCCTTCCTTGAATACATTTATTTTCTCTTTTCTTTTTATGCGATGAAAATGAGATTATTCTACCTCTCATCACAGCTTTGCCTGCTTCCCAGAGAACAGATGCTGATGTTCCAGGCAGGTCATTATAGTCTAAATATAAAGCCCACTCTTCTTTAAAATATTTAATAAAATCCTCGTCTTTAAGCAATGATGTATTGAATCTCCAGTTATTACTTGGTGGAGTGGCCTTCTTATTTACTAGAGTTAAAGAAACAGCAGCATGATCGCTGACAGCTATAGGGTGTATCTCTGTGTCTGAAATGTCACTCAGCAGTGAGCTGCTGACTAGGAAATAATCCAGACGAGAGTAAGAGTGATGGACATGTGAGAAGAAAGTAAATTCCCTACTGTTGGTGTGGAAAGAACGCCATGCATCGCAAAGTCCATAGTCGCTCATGTACTGTTTAACTATATTTGTGGATTCCCAATTGCGCTGAGTTCCAGCTGTACTTAGCCTGTCCATTTCTTTATTTAGTCCAAAGTTGAGGTCTCCCCCAATAACAAGTGCACAATCTAGTTGTTCAGAGAGTGTTGTAAAAAAACCATGAAAAAAAGAGGGGTCGTCAACATTTGGACCATATATACTAACAATACATAACTTTTTGTCAAATATTGATAATTTAATGATTAGAAATCTACCTTCTGGATCTATAACTGTGTTGAGTACTATGAAATTAACATTTTTATGTATTAAAATTGCTACCCCCCTTTGCCTAGAATTATAGCAGGCTGAGAACACATTAGGAAACTCAGTTGTTTTAAGTTGATCTGTAGCTGTGGCAGATCTATGAGTCTCTTGTAATAAAACAACGTCTGCTTGTAGTTTTTTAAGCTGGCTAAATATTTTTAACTTCTTTTCTCTGGAGCCAGCTCCATTCACATTCCATGTGACAAACCTTAATGCACCCATAGATGTGTGTGTGTAGCTAATGCTGCTCGCTGCGTGTGATGCTCAAATGAATAATATATGAGTGGGCGTGTACGCGCTTGTATGCGAGTGTGTCCTTCATGTCTGTGTGCGCTGTAAGGTCTGAGTGGTTGCGTTAATGCTGAGTGTATATGTACATGGTTGTGACATGCAGATGTGTGATATAGGGTGTTGTGTTTATATGTGTAGTAAAGCAGGTGATCGGTGCCGTGAAAGGAGTTGGAAGTAAGAAAGACATACAAAGAAGCAAGCATAGAGGGATGAAAGTAAAAACCTGACAGAAACGAAAACATTGCAAAATCATTTAAACGCTGCGGAGACTGACTGTAAGTGTTTGTTATGATATCGTATTAAATTATCGAAATGACATAAATAGTTAGAGGTAAATGGAAGAACAAGCGAGCAAAGAGAGAGAAAAAAGATAAATATAACGGATTCTTATCTGGAGTGGTGTTAATATAACCACGGAGTGGTACGGAGGTTCCGGTAGAGCTGTCCGTCCACGTAGAGCCGATCCACAGCGATGACAACTCGGGAGCCCTTTTGGATGAGACTGCGTCGGATTGGGAACAGAATTCCCAATATAATGGATAGATGTTCCAGATGAGGCGAGCAGGATCGCGACAGAGAGGAGATATTCCTGGGGTCACACCATTTCTTGTTAATCATGAAACACACTCCACCACCCTTGGATTTACCGGCCTCAGCTGTTCTGTCCATCCGTAAAACAGAAGTTGTCAGACGGCGTTACAGCAGTGTCCGGGACCGAGGGCGTGAGCCATGTTTCAGACAAACAGATGATGTTACAGTCCCTTATGTCCCGTTGGAAACTAATCCTGGCTCTAAGATCGTCCATCTTATTATCCAAGGATTGGACATTAGCGAGCAAAATGCTCGGTAAAGGAGGACTGTGAGCCCTTTTCCTCAATCTGTTTCGAATACCAGCGCTATTTCCATGGTGTTTTTTGTTCCGTCGCCTGTGTCCTTTGTTCTCTGCGTTCCGAAGAATCTCAAGAGGCCACGATGGATTCGGTGATAAAGTGTCCTGAACCAGGTTAGTGAAGCGGTTTCCAATGTCCAAGAGTGCACTTTTGTCATAGGTGATCAGTGCCGACGTTATGTGTGTAAAAATAGAAATCAAAAGTAAGTAAAAAAGTAAATAAAAGCATAGTCTTAGCGGAGCGGCCCGGACGGCAGCCGAACATAGCAGCGCCATCTTGGTATCTGCCCGAAGAGCTACCAGGGATTTTTAAATTTTGCGAGCCCTGGTCTGTAGATGATCTGACTATGTGTTTGTAGATGATCTGACTGTGTGTGTCTGTAGATAATCTGACTGTGTGTATCTGTAGATGATCTGACTGTGTGTCTGTAGATGATCTGACTGTGTGTGTCTGTAGATGATCTGACTGTGTGTTTGTAGATGATCTGACTGTGTGTCTGTAGATGATCTGACTGTGTGTATCTGTAGATGATCTGACTGTGTGTGTCTGTAGATGATCTGACTGTGTGTATCTGTAGATTATCTGACTGTGTGTCTGTAGATGATCTGACTGTGTGTCTGTAGATGATCTGACTGTGTGTGTCTGTAGATGATCTGACTGTGTGTGTCTGTAGATGATCTGACTGTGTGTCTGTAGATGATCTGACTGTGTGTGTCTGTAGATGATCTGTATCTGTGTGTCTGTAGATGATCTGTGTCTGTAGATGATCTGACTGTGTGTGTCTGTAGATGATCTGACTGTGTGTGTCTGTAGATGATCTGACTGTGTGTGTCTGTAGATGATCTGTGTGTGTCTGTAGATGATCTGACTGTGTGTGTCTGTAGATGATCTGACTGTGTGTGTCTGTGGATGATCTGACTGTGTGTCTGTAGATGATCTGACTGTGTGTCTATAGATGATCTGACTGTGTGTGTCTGTAGATGATCTGACTGTGTGTGTCTGTAGATGATCCGACTGTGTGTCTGTAGATGATCTGACTGTGTGTGTCTGTAGATGATCTGTCTCTGTGTGTCTGTAGATGATCTGTCTCTGTGTGTCTGTAGATGATCTGTGTGTGTCTGTAGATGATCTGACTGTGTGTCTGTAGATGATCTGACTGTGTGTCTGTAGATGATCTGACTGTGTGTGTCTGTAGATGATCTGTGTGTGTCTGTAGATATCTGACTGTGTGTGTCTGTAGATGATCTGACTGTGTGCCTGTAGATGTTTCGACTGTTGATGTGTGTGTGTTCTGCTCTCTTTCAGTCTTGCTGGCTGTAATCTCACTGCTCAGTGTTGTGAGAGTTTGTCATCAGCTCTACAATCCTCAAACTGTGTCCTGAGAGAGCTGGATCTGAGTAACAATGACCTGCAGGACTCTGGTGTAATGTTTATTTCTGATGGACTGAAGAATCCAAACTGTAAGATGCAGATACTGAGGTATTAAGAACATATAAGAAATAATTTACAGTCAACTGGTCACAATGTTGATTTGTGTCTGTAAAAGATATGTCTGTCTGTGTGTGTCTGTAGATGATCTGACTGTGTGTGTCTGTAGATGATCTGTCTGTGTATCTGTAGATTATCTCTGTCTGTAGATGATCTGACTGTGTGTCTGTAGATGATCTGACTGTGTGTGTGTCTGTAGATGATCTGTCTCTGTGGGTCTGTAGATGATCTGACTGAGTGTTTGTAGATGATCTGCCTGTGTGTGTCTGTAGATGATCTGACTGTGTGTCTGTAGATGATCTGACTGTGTGTGTCTGTAGATGATCTGACTGTGTGTGTCTGTAGATGATCTGACTGTGTGTGTCTGTAGATGATCTGACTGTGTGTGTCTGTAGATGATCTGACTGTGTGTGTCTGTAGATGATCTGTCTCTGTGGGTCTGTAGATGATCTGACTGTGTGTCTGTAGATGATCTGACTGTGTGTGTCTGTAGATGATCTGTCTCTGTGTGTCTGTAGATGATCTGACAGTGTGTGTGTGTGTGTGTGTAGATGATCTGTCTCTCTGTGTCTGTAGATGATCTGACTGTGTGTCTGTAGATGATCTGACTGTGTGTGTCTGTAGGTGATCTGTGTGTCTGTAGATGATCTGACTGTGTGTGTCTGTAGATGACCCGTCTGTGTGTGTCTGTAGATGACCCGTCTGTGTGTGTCTGTAGATGATCTGACTGTGTGTGTCTGTAGATGATCCGTCTGTGTGTGTCTGTAGATGATCCGTCTGTGTGTGTCTGTAGATGATCCGACTGTGTGTGTCTGTAGATGATCTGTCTCTGTGTGTCTGTAGATGATCTGTGTGTGTCTGTAGATGATCTGACTGTGTGTGTCTGTAGATGATCTCACTGTCTGTCTGTAGATGATCTGACTGCGTGTGTCTGTAGATGATCCGTCTGTGTGTGTCTCTAGATGATCCGGCTGTGTGTGTCTGTAGATGATCTGACTGTGTGTGTCTGTAGATGATCTGACTGTGTGTGTCTGTAGATGATCCGACTGTGTGTGTCTGTAGATGATCCGTCTGTGTGTGTCTGTCTGTAGATGATCCGTCTGTGTGTGTCTGTAGATGATCCGACTGTGTGTGTCTGTAGATGATCCGTCTGTGTGTGTCTGTAGATGATCTGACTGTGTGTGTCTGTAGATGATCTGTCTCTGTGTGTCTGTAGATGATCTGACTGTGTGTGTCTGTAGATGATCTGTCTCTGTGTGTCTGTAAATGATCTGACTGTGTGTGTCTGTAGATGATCTGTCTGTGTGTGTGTGTGTGTGTGTGTGTGTGTGTGTTTCTGTAGATGATCTGACCGTGTGTGTCTGTAGATGATCTGTCTGTGTGTTTCTGTAGTTGATCTGTCTGTGTGTGTGTGTGTCTGTAGATGATCTGTCTGTATGTGTCTGTAGGTTGTCTGGCTGTATGGTGTCAGAGGAAGGCTCTGGTTATTTGTCTTCAGCTCTGAGTTCAAACCCCTCACACCTGAGAGAGCTGGATCTGAGCTACAATCACCCAGGACAATCAGGAGTCCAGCTGCTCAAACACAAACTGCAGGATCCAAACTATAAACTGCAGATACTCAAGTATGTCAAACACTAATACTGACATACTGAACGTGTGTGTGTGTGTGTGTGTGTGTGTGTGTGTGTGTGTGTGTGTGTGTGTGTGTGTGTGAATGTGAATGATGTAGATCTACATTAATGTGTGTTTGTGTGTTTATAGTGTGGATCATGGAGGAGAGATCATGATGACAGCAGGACTGCGAAAGTGTAGGAATATAAACCCACACACACACACACACACACACACACACACACACACACACACACACACACACACACACAATACCGGTGTAAACACAGATATCTATAAGTACAATACACGTCACATGACTAAACATGCGTCAGTGTTTCTACAACACCAAAACAGTGTTATCACCTTCATCCACTCGAGAGAACGTCTTCAGAAAGATCAGTTTTCACAGAAACAGCATCTCAGTGTGAACAGAAGACTGAAACAGAGAGAAAAAGATGTGTTTCTAATGAACATGTGTTAGTGTGAACAAGACCTATGACTTCCAATCAAAACTATCCATCCAGAGCAGAAAAATTATGTAAAAGCAGCAAGAACATGAAGAAAATGAGCAAGAAGAATGTTTTTTCTATTATTTTAAATTGTCAATTATTTAGTCAATTAATTAATTAAAAATTAACATTAGTCCACTGATGAAATGTAATTTTTAGTCTGTGTCAGTACACATTAATAATCAAAACGTTCATATGTATTTCTGTGGTGGCTGGTCAACAGTCACACAAAATAATAATAATTATTATTATAAACTATATAAATTGATATCTGAATAAAGATAAGCAGCTCGTTAACTTCAGCTGAAGCTCGTCTGATGTTGTGGTTTATAGAGACTCACAGAAACCTCTCCTGACTCGTTCTGGTCAGAAACTGAGAAACTAAATAAATGCAACACCATAAATAATGATAGCAGCATTAATATACAGTTTCATGTTATTAAACAACATATAATTTACAACCCCAAATCAGAAAAAGTTGGGACAGTATGGAAAACGCAAATAAAAAAAGAAAGTAGTGATTTCTAAATTTACTTTGACTTGTATTTCATTGCAGACAATATGAACTCAAAATATTTCATGTTTTGTCTGGTCAACTTCATGTCATTTGTAAATATACATCCTTTCCTGTCATTCAGACCTGCAACACATTCCAAAAAAAGTTGGGACAGTAAAGCATTTACCACTTTGTAATGTTGCCATTCCTTTTCACAACACTTAAAAGACGTTTAGGGACTGAAGACACCAAGTGATGAAGTGTTTCAGGTGTAATTTTGTCCCATTCTTCCTGCAAACAAGTCTTAAGGTGGGCAACAGTACGGGGTCTTCGTTGTCGCATTTTGCGCTTCAAAATGCACCACACATTCTCTATTGGAGACAGGTCGGGACTGCAGGCAGGCCAGTCAAGTACCCGTACCCTCTTCCTCCGCAGCCAGGACTTTATAATGTGTGCAGAATGTGGTTTTGCATTGTCTTGTTGAAATATGCATGGACGTCCCTGGAAAAGATGTCTTCTTGAAGGCAGCATATTGTGCTCCAAAATCTCTATGTACTTTTCAGCATTAATGGTGCCATCACAGAAGTGCAAGTTACCTTTGTCAAAGGCACTGACACAACCCCATACCATGACAGACCCTGGCTTTTGGACTTGTTGCTGGTAACAGTCTGGATGATCCTTTTCTTCTTTGGTCCGGAGCACACGGCGTCCATTCCTCCCAAAAAATACGTGAAATACTGATTCATCTGACCACAGTAGACGTTTCCACTGTGTGATGGTCCATCCCAGATGCCTCCGAGCCCAGAGAAGTCAACGGCGCTTCTGGACACTGTTAACATAGGGCTTCCTTTTGGCACTGTACAGTTTTAACTGGCATTTGTGGATGTAACTACGTATTGTGGTACTTGACAAAGGTTTGCCAAAGTAGTCCTGAGCCCATGTGGTGATATCGCTTATAGATGAATGAGGATTCTTGATGCAGTGCCGCCTGAGGGATCGGAGATCACGGTTGTTC
The DNA here is from genome assembly GCA_023376895.1 of Aspiorhynchus laticeps. Taxonomy (NCBI): domain Eukaryota; kingdom Metazoa; phylum Chordata; class Actinopteri; order Cypriniformes; family Cyprinidae; genus Aspiorhynchus; species Aspiorhynchus laticeps. The sequence goes on from CM041797.1 coordinate 56,052,121, forward strand.
AGCTTAGGCTTGCGCCCTTGTCCTTTACGCACTGAAATTCCTCCAGATTCCTTGAATCTTTTAATTATGTTATGCACTGTTGAAGGTGAAATATCCAAATCTCTTCCTATCTTTCTTTGAGGAACATTGTTTTTAAACATTTCAATAATTTTTTCACGTATTTGTTGGCAAACTGGCGATGCTCGGCCCATCTTTGTTCTTAAAGGACTAGACCTTTCTTGGATGCTGCTTTTGTACCAAATCATAATTACAATCACCTGTTGACATCAACTGTTTCAAAACACATCATTATTTAACCAATTTACCTCATTACTAGCCCTAAATTGCTCCTGTCCCAACTTATTTTGGAATGTGTTGCAGGTCTGAATGACAGGAAAGGATGTATATTTACAAATGACATGAAGTTGACCAGACAAAACATGAAATATTTTGTGTTCATATTGTCTGCAATGAAATACAAGTCAAAGTAAATTTGGAAATCACTACTTTCTTTTTTTATTTGCGTTTTCCATACTGTCCCAACTTTTTCTGATTTGGGGTTGTATATGCAAGGTTGGTGAGCAGAAGAGACTTCATTAAAAAAAAATATTAAAAATCTTACTGTTCAAAAACTTTTGAATGGTAGTGTAGGCTATATCATATGCGGTGGTTGGCCGCCTGGACCAAAAAATGGCAGGGCCGATTTTTTTGTCCCAGTCCAGTCCTGCATGGAGGCCACTGAATTTTAAAAGTTTACCCAAATTTTATGCGTTTACTCTTACATTTATAAGCTGATGTGCCGTGGAAGCCAGCAAATTCGCTAGCAGGCTATAAGGAGGACGAAGATGAGGAGAAAGAGAGCAAAGTTTTTAAATACAGTAGCCTACGACCCTTATGTTTAGCTTGTAAAGCTGTCTCTGTAATACACCGTAAAACAACACCACTGCCTCTCCCTGACTCCCTTCTGCAACTTTCTGTCATGTTTAGCCAGTGACCAAAGAACTACTGATATGTAAAATCTTTGGTGTGACTCCCGACAGCGTGGAATACAAAAGTATGTAAAAAAAAACCTGTCTTGGCGGCCTCAAAAACAATTTATTATCTGACAATTTAAAATCCTCAAGGCACCCAAACGATGTAACAGGTGGCGTGATGTCTGGCCCTCCCACCCCCAAAAGTTCATTAGTTTTCTCCCTATTTTCCTCGCTTTTATTTGCTTTAAATGCATGTGCGCATTTTACTTTCACTTTCAAATTATCGGCAATTCGGCATCAATTGAATGAAATGACAACAACAAAACAGTACGATAAACATAGAATGTTTTTATATTAACAAAGCGAATACAAACACCATGCTATCAGGCCTAATATAAAATAAATAACTTAAAGTTTAAATATAAAACACTGAAAATCAGCAAACATTAACAACAAATTTATTTGGTGGAACCAAATAAATAAGAAACAAATGTTAAAAAAGCTTCCAAAATCATCTTAGATAACCGGCGAAAGTCAAAAGGCCTTTTGTATTTCGTTTCGAAACTCAGCGTGATAAATGAAATCGACTCCTGCAGCTGATCTGAGATGCGACTGTTGTTCGGCACACAGCATTGTTCAAAGTAAAAAAACAAACTGATGATGATGTTAGTTTTAATAAATAAAAAATGGTAAAAACAAGGACATTTCTCTGGCATTTCGTTCTTTTTGCTGTATGGAAACCGTAGGCTACTGAACCGTGACACCACCGTGTCCTATCGAAACGAACTCACTGCTCTTGACTGAACAAATGATTAATCTATTCCATTTATATAGTGAAGAAAATGTTATTTTACATTTGATTATTTCATTTCTGTACTTGAATACCTACAAATCTAAAAACCCAAAACATATTTAATTTGTATCTTTGTTCTATTCATTTATTTGTGCTATTGCTTGTAATTTGTTCATTTATTCTTCTTAATATACTGACTGTTCTTGTCTTTAATGTTTGAACTTTATATTTGTTAGGCTGGTAGTTTTTGCTGTGGTACTGAAATTGGAATCGTGAATTGTAAAATTTAACTGGTATCTAATTTTGGTGTTATTTAAGCTTATTTATTATAATACAAGATAATGTTTTACAACAAAGTTAGGCTACAAATTTCCCAAATTTCTGTCTTGCATACCCCCCTTAAACTCTTCATGGCACACCTGCATACACACAGCAAACTCCACACAGATGTGAGGAATGTAAAACAGGACTATCTTGGGTGTTTTGTGTGTTTTGTGTGTTCAGTGTTCAGTGGAGTTTGTGTATGAGCACAAATACACTGTATATACAGTCTGTCTGCACAACTGATGAACTTTACACTTACTGAACTGAACTGAATCAACACTGAACTGACTTGAGCTCTCTATTGGCTTGTTAGAGCTGCTTTACAGCACAATCTCGATCTGTTACTGCTCTGAATCGATCTGTACTGTAGAAAGCGTTATAGAAATAAAGCTGACTTGACTTGTGTGCATGATAAACCCACAACCGCTGCTTTACACAACACTAGTCTGCACTGTTTTAGGCCTGACAGGGTTTTTCACAGAGTTGTGTTTGGGCTCCAGAAGTCTAGGACCAGCACTGCTAGTGAGATCTGAATCACTAGTCGCTCTTCAACAGCTTTCACTATATTAGTGAACACATTTGTGAAGAGTGAGGACAGTTTGGACTTTAGCTGTAAACACACACAGACATCTTCACTGTTGTGTTGTTCTTGATGTTTCTCTCTTCTTGTGTTCAGATGCCTGTGATCTCACACTGGATCCAAACACAGCAGACACTGAACTCATTCTGTCTGATGAGAACAAGAAGATCACACGAGCGTTTGAGGATCAGCCGTATCCTGATCATCCAGAGAGATTTGATCTTCAGCTGTATCCTGATCATCCAGAGAGATTTGATGATGCTCGTCAGGTTCTGTGTGTTGAGAGTCTGACTGGACGCTGTTACTGGGAGACTGAATGGAGCGGAGCTGCTGTTATATCAGTGTCATATAAAGGAATCAACAGGAAAGGAAGGAGAGACTGTATGTTTGGATGGAATGACAAATCCTGGAGTCTGGACTGCTCTAATAACAGATTCTCTGTCTGTCACAATAATAACAGAACTGATATACCTGCTGTCCGTTCATCCTCTAAGAGAGCAGGAGTGTATGTGGACGTGTCGACCGGCTCTCTGTCCTTCTACAGCATCTCTGACACACACACACTCACACACTTACACACATTCAACACCACATTCACTGAACCCCTCTGTGCTGGGTTTGGGGTTGATTATCTTGGTTCCTCAGTGTCTCTGTGTGATATTAAACAGCCTCCTGAGAGAATCATCAGTGATCCACACGTCAGCAGGTGAGTGAAATATACTGTGTGTCTTACTGACAGATTTTTAGACTGTGACTAATAGTTCAGGGCTCTGTTCTTCATTCATCACTGAATATGTCTGAGTTAATATGAGACCAGATCTTCTAATCGTGATAATTATTCTAGCAAATTTAGTTTTTAAATGCTTGCACATATTTGATTTGTATATTTGCTTGGAGTTGGTGTTTTTACTGAAAAAGACACATATTGATACTAGAAAGTCTTGATTTAGTCTAGTTATTAATATTAGTCCACATTCTGTAGATTGAGGCTTTCACACAGTAAAGCTAGCGTGTGGAGGTTAGCAATAGCAAGCTAGCTCTGAAAAGATCCCACTGTTCTTTCAGAGGTCACTCTCTCCAAAGCCACGCCTCCTCCAAATATGGGTGTGTGATATATATCGTCTGCGATAATATCATAATTGTTGTTTTAATGATGTGCGATTTGACATTATCAGTATTTTGCAAAAACCATTCAAAACACCCCTACAGAGAGTCTAGACGAGTGCGTGTGTTTTGCATGATTCAGTTTATTAAAATACATTTAGATTCATCACAAATTCAAGAGATGGGGCAGAAAATGTATATATTTATACCACTTCATATAGTTAATCAATATCACACAGAGAGTGCCGTTTAATTACAAATATGATATTGATTTTTACAACAGTTCAATAAACAATAAGTTAATATCAAGAGACTTTCGTTTTAGACACTATATTGGCTGTTTTTGCTCTATTTCACCAACAAACATAACTCCAGACACAGCTACAGCACTGTTTAGTGTCTCAGTGATAAATGATTCGGTTCAGTCACAATGATTCACTTATTAACTTTTTTTTTTTTTTTTTTTTTTGATTCATGTTTTAAATCATTTCAAATATCAGTATTCAACGTTTTATGTTTAATATATCAAAACATTATTTATGCATTTGTAATTGCAGGTTAAATGCATTCATGTCAGCCCAAATGTCTTATTATTATAATTCACTGGTTAAATGTAAGAATTTGACTCAAAAGATAATGGACACTTTTAGAAAAAATGGCTTTATAAAGGTAAAAATGCCCATAAAATGTAAAAATCAGTTTAAACTGATTGGAAAAGATTAATTTCTATTTCTATCAGTGTGAACCAGAGCATGTGAGCGGAGCGGAGCGTGGAGCGGAGCATGCGAAATATAGTCGGAGCGATCGCTCTGTCTCGCTCCGGTTCCGCTCCGATACCGCTCACACCACGAGCCTAGGGCATGCACAAATCCACCCAGAATTCACCTGTGCCTTCAACAATTAACAAAACTGTCAGCCTACACTTCAAAAATCGTTCGTTGTGAAGGAGAGATGGAGTTCGTGAAATATTTCCAAAAGCAAACCGACAGGTCATACAGGTGCACAATTCCTGTCAAAAAACTAGATGATAACGATGTTGAACATGATCAGGAATGTGGTGATACGATTTCAGTAAGCAAGGATTCGTATTTTAATCTAAAAAGACACATCATGCGGAAACATGAAGAACATGGGGAGGCCAGAGCAAAACGTGAGCATTTTGAATATGGTTGAAATAGGAAATATTGGCTAATAATCAATTAAATAAGTTTTGTCATAGGAATATTTTAATGTAGTCTACTTAACCCTGTCCGTGATTTTTTATTTCATAGAGAAAGAGATATAAATACATGTTCTATTTTGACTGATGTTGCTGTGAGTTGTTTATAGCAGGGGTTTTCAACCTTTTAGGACATGCGCCCCCCCAAGTTTGTCTAATTTCACTCGCGCCCCCCCCCCTTTTTTTTTTCTTTTGCTCTTTTTGATTAACATTATTTACACAAAAAATGCACGGATCCGTTATACTGATGTACATTTGACATTTACTTTACTGTTTACGTTCACTTGAAACAACCGACTGTGCTTACGAGGATACTCCTCAGGACAGCCACTGGTATACACCTGCTGTCTGGGGCTGTTCACATGTCGCGCCTAAAAACGTGTGGAAAACGCTAGACGCGTCGCTTTCTCCTTCTTTCCAAAGCGCTCTGTAGCTTGCGCTCCCGTGGCGTCTGCCATTGCTAAGCAACCATGAACTGCGCTCTCCTTGAAGACGTGGAAGTTTCAGCAAAGAATAAAATGGATTTCCAGCACTAAAAATCGATTGCAGTAGCTCTGCTACTATATTTATTTAAAAATGACTATCCACGTACAGCTATGATCAGCTGTTCCTTCATCTTGGCTGAGCTTTCAATGTTGTTACGTGAAAGGATGAAGCTGATTGGTTGGTTCTTGTCACATGACCTGCTGTGCGCTTGCGGCATTCTGAAAAGTTGGACGCGCCTGGAAAAAACGAGCGCGTCGCTTCCATTATGAGCGCGCATACCGCGCGTCTACATTTGAAATAACGAACTTGAGCGCGCAAAAGACGTGATATGTGAAGGCTATCTGTTTTAAACGCTCTGTCACAGCGCGTGAGTACCGCGTTGAGATGTCTTGGGCTTAAAATTACTTTGTTTAAATTGCCAAGACTTAAAACACGTGAGAATTAAAAACGTTCTTGAGGAAGCAGCACTGGCCTGATCGTTAAGATAGTTTTGGGGGCTGAAACCCACCTAAAAAGGGTTTAACCACCCCTGCCTGGTATAGCGTGCGTAATTATACTAAAACATAAATATATAACCAGTTTACCTGATTCAATGTGATGGCTGAGCCTGTTTCTGAGATTACAACATGCCAATCCGTGGTTGGATTTCCGACACGACTAACCGTAAATCATTTTACACCATTCTCACTGTCGCCTAACAGCGGGAGTCAGATTGCCCCCTAGCGGATGGCTAAAGATTTGAAAGCTCGTATTCATAAATCTTCAAGGCAATGTCTCTGAATTAATTGATGCTCGCGCCCCCCTTGACAGGTGCTGGCGCGCCCCACAGGTTGAAAACCCCTGGTTTATAGGATATAGGCTGCGTGGCGGACGCGTCGCGGAGCGGGTTTGCTGCGTGTTGATTTTCCTTTCCGCGCTTATGTTAACAGATTAGAGCAGCCACACTGCCTGCGGAATATGTCGAGACTCTCGAGAGCGCATTTTTGTAGCGCGAAAGTAGATTAATATAATGCGCGAGCGCGGATTTCCTTTGCTCTCGCACAAAACCGGACGCGCGCGCTCGGATACACGCTGCTCTCGCGCAGAGAGAGTGCGCGCACTTAAAACGTGTCTCTCCTCTCGCTCAAGTGTGCGTGTGCGCGCTCAAACTCTGTCCTGTGCACTCGCATCTCTCCGTGCTCTTGCGCTAGATATTAATTATTTTCACACCTGGATTAAACGTCAAAAGTTATCAATCAATCAGATTTTTCTATGACTGACCCGATGAAAATACTAGGCCTACATGAAGAGGGAACTGATCCTGGAATTTCTCTACAATTTAATAATATTTAGTCATATCAAATGTATATTAGAAATGGCTAGGATTCGGGTGCTTGGATGATTTATTAAAAATAAAAATAAAAACTAGTTTGTCTAATTGTTTGGTCAAACCCCCTGAGCGATTTATCTAAACAAACAAACAAAAAAGTATATGATTCCTAAAGTTCATGTGGCCATACATGTATTGTGTACTTGGGTTGAAATATATATATATATATATATATATATACATATATACATATCTTCTGATTTAAGACAGAACTAGGGTCAGATGCACTATTCCCTAAATAGCCTACTTAAGATGTGGAGACCAAATATAACACTATAACACTATAATGCATTTATCGTATTTGTGATAACATCACTACATTATATTCTATGGGTTTAATGCATCTGCAGACCGTGTCATTAACTGTCATATAACTGTATATTCACTGTTTTAGAAGAGAGTGCCATTGAATGTGTTGCTAATATGAAGTGCAATACATGTATGGCCACATGAACTTTAGGAATCATATACTTTTTTGTTTGTTTGTTTAGATAAATCGCTCAGGGGGTTTGACCAAACAATTAGACAAACTAGTTTTTATTTTTAATAAATCATCCAAGCACCCGATTCCTAGCCATTTCTAATATACATTTGATATGACTAAATATTATTAAATTGTAGAGAAATTCCAGGATCAGTTCCCTCTTCATGTAGGCCTAGTATTTTCATCGGGTCAGTCATAGAAAAACCTGATTGGTTGATAACTTTTGACATTTAATCCAGGTGTGAAAATAATTAATATCTAGCCCAAGAGCACGGAGAGATGCGAGTGCACAGGACAGAGTTTGAGCGCGCACACACACACTTGAGCAAGAGGAGAGACACGTTTTAAGTGCGCGCACTCTCTCTGCGCGAGAGCAGCGTGTATCCGAAATTCTCACCGCTCAGCTCCGCTCACATGCTCTGGTGTGAACTGACCACACAGAATATGAAGAATATCAAAAACTTTAGGATTTAGCTGTCCATGACAGTCCTTAAGATACCAGCACAATAACACACTCAGCAGAATAGCATCTAATTATCGTTATCCATAAAATCCCAGAAAATATTGAGATATTACCTTCAAATCACATGACCGCGCACAGACAGAGCCAGAGCCAATTCTCACTATTAACAAATCATTAACTGCAGCTTTTGCTGCACTAAACTCATAATTTGCTGCTTATTAATAGTTAGTGCGGTAGTTGTTGAGTTCAGGCATTGGGTAGGATTAGGGATGTAGAATATGCTCATGCAGAATATGTGCTTTATGCAGTAAGTACTAATAACAGTCAATATGGTAATAATAGGCATGCTAATAAGCAGCTAGATAATAGTAAGAATTGGTCGCTATACTAAAGTGTTACCATATAGATCACTTTACTAACTGATTGCTCTCAGGCTGTGAAGAGACCAGTGTAACAGTTACTGTAAAAATCTGTATCAGCAACTGATTGAATTTTACATTTTTCTTATCAGAGAGTTTTTAAAACAGAGCTTGCAGTCTGACCCAGAATTCAAGAGTTCATTGATTATAACTCAGTGAAGATTGAATAATGTTTGACTTGTCCAACACTGATTTAAAACTTATTGTTAGAGAATATAGTTTGTGTAGGTTAAATATCGCCTGCATTAAAAATAACTTCTTGTCACAATGGCAACGGTGAATGGATTAAATAAAATACTGACCTATTCTTACCCATCTTTACACTATATTTATATATAAACTATAGTACTAAAATACATGATTATCCATAAATGTGTTTGTTATTAGTGATGAAAACACAAACATGTTTTAAGTATTTCTTCTGTTGTGTTATTAATGATGGACGTCACGTGTAATTTGCTATAATTTATACTAGCTAGCTTCTCTTTCTCTGTGAAACTCCCTGTCACACAAATATGACTTTAATATGTGTTAATGTGGTTTTAGATCTGCTGAATATACATAGAGTTCTGTCTGTTTTACAGAGTCTTCTGATGGTGAATTTTACACAAAGGCAGAAGTTATTGGATGTGTCAATTGTGATGTTTTATTTTTCCTTTTTAGCTGTAGCTGTAGTTGTTTTTAGACAGTTTGTGTGTTGATGAGAAGTGTTTGCTTTCTTTCATCACTGAGGACCAGACTCTTATTCTTTCAGTTTGTTCTTTATAAAGTCACCGGCCAACTGGCAAATTGTATTTATTAGTTAAATAAATAATGTTGTACTCTGTTTGTGCATCAGACAAACATCTCTCTCTCTCATTCTGTCCTCAGGTGCTGTAACCTCAGATCTTCTGGGCTCAGTATTGATCCTCTGCTGAAGTGTCAGTCTTGTGTTCATATAGCAGATCCAGATCAGTGGGTTCAGATTGAGCCGTCGGTCTGTACAGATGAAGGAGGGTCAAAGTTCAGGGTCAGCACTCGACCAGGCCGTTACGAGTGTGTCAGGACCAGGATGAGATGGGTCTGTGATTGTGACGTCACTCTTCAGTATCAAACTGTAGACGGTCAGTTCCTCAACGCAGAGCTGGAGAGACTGCAGAGCAACCGAATCGCTCCAGTGATGGACGTGACGGTGATCTCAGGGAAACTGGAGGAAGTTCATCTGCCACATTACATCTGTTTAGGAGAGTCTGAAGCTTCCCTCAGAGATGCTGTGAAAGTCCTCAGTGTAGAAGATGAGGGAATAACCTTAGAATCTGTTCAGCTGACACGATTCCATGCCAAGATACTCCAACCATCCTTCTCTATTAAAACATTAATTATAAGCTGGATAATGGGATGGGACGAACACTGTGATCTTCTTCTCTTCATGCGCTCTGAAGTTCCTCTCATTCTACATGTCTACCTTTTTCCATTTGATGATGGTGCGAAAGAAAAAGTTAAGAAGGAGGAAGAGTCAAATGTTTTGATCCCACATCCCAGACCTGACAGGTCGTTTCAGATGAAAACGCCACACATTCTTGCTGTTCCTGGTGCCTCTGTCCATCCCAAAGAAGGGATCACACTCAGAAGAGAAACTGACCCAAACTTCTTCAAGATCAAGACACATCTGGAGAATGATCTTCAAATGACTCTTATCAGAGAGGAGGACAAGAAGATTGTCTGGACTGCGATACTTGAGAAAGATGAACTTCATCAGAATCATCCACAGAGCGACGAGTCACGTCTGAAGAGTGAGGCAGATAAAGCAAGATATTTTGATGACCACTGGCCAGATCTCGTTCAGAAGGTCACAAATTTTATGGTCATTGCAGATAAACTGCGGCTGCAGCAAGTAATTCATGAAGAACAATATTCAGAAATCAAATTGAGTTTAACCAATCAGGAGGGCATGAGAAAGATCTGTGACATTATGCGTAATCGCAGTGATGCTGTGAAAGCTAAACTCATCTCAATTCTTCAGGAAGAGAAGCTTTTACACTTTTAAACATCGGTCTGATTCTACATTCAGAGCTCAAGGAGCATCTTTATAAACTCTTTCAAAACAGCAGCTGCAGACCAAAGGTTCATCTTCTACATGATACAAGAAAACGACTGCTTTATCAAAATATACTTCAGCAATGACAAAATATAAGTCTTTTAACATATTAAGTGATAGACACATTACAAATAAAGCTATTTTTGTATGTCTAAGCACATGCTCTTCATGGCAGGTAAATCAGTTCACTGTTAAAGCAAATTTATAGCAATAATTTTATTTATATTTGTCTAATTGTGTGTTTCATGTTTGTACATGCTTTTATACATCAGCAATTCACCAACATTTTGGATTTTTAGTTTCAGTTTTAGTTTAGTTGTTTTACAACATCAAGTTAAACTAAATAATGCAATGAAAATGAGAAATGTTGCCTTGGGAACTGGCTGAATTTAAGTTTTTATATTTTTTATGTATTATTTTATTTTTAGTAACAAAATGTTTAATGATTTAAATTTTAGGCTTAGTTAACTATAACAACAATAATTAATGTCATATTCTGTTCAGTCTAATAAATGTTCTTTTTTAACTTTACTTTAAGAATTTAACCATTTTTGTATATTTCACTGATGTTTCTCACATTGGCTGTTTCTCAATACGCGTTCTTGTCTGTACTTGTGTTCTTGTGGACTCATGAAACGTCATCAGTCGTCGCCCAAGTACTGTTCCGATTCAAAGTTCACATCTAGCCAAGTACAGTTCAAATCCCCGGATGTGTCCTTGCTCCGCCCCTTTTATCAAGGATGCTTCCAGAGGTGACTTGTGCGAACTTGAGGCGGCCAGGTATCCCAGAATGCATTTCGCACCAATCAGCGAGCGTTAATGATGGAGGGGAAAACCGCTAAATTTCAAAATATTACTGTTATTGTGTCATGAAATGCCGTTCTACGAGTATTTCAGGCGAGAATGTAGTTGTTTAAAACTCAAATCTGCAGTTTATTTATACAGATAGCGCCTATTTGAAAATTTGTTTCGCCGATTTCGGAGACGTGAGTTCCAGGTGATCACCAGGCGTTCAATGCTGATGTATCCCGAAGAGAGGAGCGTAACCTCGGCTAGTGCTTCTGACATCTGCCTGGCTCTGATGACTCTGTAGTGATTAAACATGAGATATAATTCGTTTTGGGTAAATCTGACAGGCAATCTTTGGTCTATTATTTCTTCCAGGTCATGTCGTTTTGGTTGAGCACAAAGTTATTTTTCATAAATTATTTATTTATTAATCGTAATACAGCGCTTACTTTGTTAACGTGACTGATTTGTTTGCTTTTGTCTTTATTTCCTATTATGCCTCTTATACTTTACTTTTATAATAGCTATTATTGTTCAGTAAAACTGACATTTAACAAAAAAGGCAGAGTTGTGCTTGTCATATTTCATTTTATTATACAGTGAATCAGAGTATATGTGCACATATTACCTAAACCACATATTAATGTTTTATATTTTTAAAATGAAAACAAAAAGAGGCAGTGGTGTTTGATATCGTATTTCGTCGTATTGTAATACAGCCGAGCTGACTGACGTTATGAAGTACGCTGCTGTTCCATTTGCAGAATTACCGGACTTGTGTCCTCCCTTCCTCGGGAGATCACACTCCTGAGTCGAACTTGTGAAGTCCGAACTACTGAGGACGCAAGTCCGAACTTTGCGAACTTGGTTTTGAGAAACGGCCCTTATGTCCTGCCTGCATTGCTTCTGTCACTTCCACACAGACTGGAAAACTGTGTAGTACCTTCTGGGACAGTCCTCAAATTCACTCTTAGAAGGAATCATTTATGATAAAAAAAATATGAAAAAAAAAACAATGTCATTGATGTCCACTTAGACTTATAAGGCGTGTGCACTAACAAGGAGGCTAAAGACTGCCACCACTCAGTGTTGCCAACTTAGCAATTTTGCAACTTTTCAGACTACCCTAGCAACTTTTTCTTCCAAAAGCACCTAGCAACAAATTTAGCTTTTTTTTTTATTTATTTGGGAACTTTTAGCAACTTTTGATAAGTGACTCAAATGATAAAAAGGAACATTTACCTTTTAAATTACACAACAAGAGAAAACCAAAGATGCCTAGTAGTGCACACATCACAGGAATGCTGCTATTTGCAATTGTTTAATTTCATAATAATAATACAATAATTTAGTAATAATCGTTCATTTATGATACACTTTGTTAGTAGCGTGTACTTG
>CM041797.1:56069578-56099578 GCA_023376895.1 Aspiorhynchus laticeps
AGACATTAACACCATTAATGCAGTTGTGACGCATATAAAAGTGCATTACTTTCTCAATATATCTCCTCTCAGCTTCACACCGTGCTGAAATAATACTTTGACATATATATGTAAGGAATAATTGCCTTCGGTCCATAATGCACACCTGAGGTGGTGATGCGGTCACGAAGCGGAGTTATATATCGTTAAGTTAAGCATTATTTTTCTAATAATTCAACGGACCGAAGTCAGTTATTCTTCTTATACCACGGTGCACACCTCAAGACATCGATCAGATGATATATTTCAAGCATTCGTCTGTTTTTTCTGCTTAAATCGCTATTGTGAGGAGGACTATTTCTTCCGCGTCTCATCCGTTGCTAATTCAAAACATCATTTAAACTGTAACGGTCGCTCGAGCCGTTGATAATACAGTTAATAACTAAGTTATGAGAGAGAGAGTATGCTTTCAGTACATAATAAACAGCTGATAATAAATGTAAAACTAACTTGAATGCAATGTAAATCGCTTTGGATAAAAGCGTCTGCTAAATACGTAAAGCGTAATTTTGTGGCAAAAACATGGATATGATCTGTCGTTTGTATCCTTTTGTTTACTATATGTATTTGTGTGGCATGTCGGTGTGGGTTTGGGCTCTTTTGCTGTTTTAGGCTGTGCTCACAGCCTCTTGCACTTCCGCGCTGCTCTGTACAGCTCCGTCCATTGAGTGGACCTGTCCTGACCTACATTTCACTGCTGATTATACCCTGTATGATTGTGTATGTGACGAATAAACAAGAACCTTGAACCTAAGGACCTTTGAAACAACGCAAATCATTTGGCGGAGTGATATGTCCATGTGACGCGGTGCCTGGAACCAGGGGCGGACTGGAACTAAATTCCAGGCCGGGAAACCTCACTCTCATCAGGCCATCACATACACCCACAACTATTTTGAAACAGACAACAATATTGTTTGTGTGGCCATCATCATCATTGCATAAAAGTTTCAATTCCTAGGCTGGGGCCATGCAAATTAACTAAAGGTTATCTTTTGAACTTCCATTTTCCTTTTTAGTCTCTTCATATTCCCTGACATCTCTCTGTCTCTCATGTGTATGTTTACTTTTTTCACTATTTTTCTTGCACCTGTCACTTTTCCAGCACCTTGTTGCAAAACAGCCACCTCGTTGTAATTTGTTTGCACATAGTACACATTTATTTTAGAAAAAATAAAGTATTACATTATTGTTTTATCTTGTCAAAATTAGCACAATAATAGCTACATCTTCAATATATCTTTATAGAAAAATTGAATATGTTTTTGCATTATCATGGGTCATGTTTGGTCCTAAGGAAAATTAACCATGGTATTATTAGACCTATGGTAAAAGTAACCATGTTTTTGGTGGATTGATTACTATTTGTATAACCAGAGTTTTACTACAAATACCATGGTGAAACTATATCGTGTAGCATTATTGATTTGTGGTTACCATGGTTTAACTATAGTAATCATGTTTTTTGTTTTATTTTTAGTAAAACCAGGTTAATTTTCCTAAGGGTTGTGTTGTTGTCTGCCATAACTCCTCCTAAACCCGTTATAAAACTATGTGAATATTTATCTGCTAAATTCCTTCTCTTTACAATAGTTATTATGTCCTTTTGTTAAGTTTGCAGTAATTGACAGCTACTGCTAACATTTGCTAGCAGTTTAATGTTTAACTAAGTAAACAAAGATAACACTACAACAGTCTATTTACAGATGTAACTGACCTGCACCTGAAGCCCTGAACAGGACAGTTTATCCTCTCTGCTCCACCTGGAGCTTCTGCGCCATTCTAGAGTCTCGCGGATGCGCGGAGCGCGCGGGAGGCGAATCGCGTTGAGTTTTATTATTGAATGGCGAATTCGGAAATAATCACTTTAGTACATTCGGTAGGCAACAAAAACAACAACAACAATATAAAATAATAATAATAAATTATAAAAAAAATATAAATGCAGGCAAGCGGGCCAAATTGGCTGCCAGGCCGCCGGGAATTCTCCCGGTGCTCCCGATGGCCAGTCCGCCCCTGCCTGGAACTACGTTCCCTGAAAATAACTCCTCAGCCAATCAGATTCAAGCATTCAACAGCCCCGCAGTATAAATATATATAACGACTATATGTGTGTATAATAACTGATTACACAAACACTTCACAAGAAATACTACATGTCTGGTCAGCAGTTAAATATGTTCATTTAAATTAATGAATTATTTGCTGACAATTGGCAAAGACCCATAACTCAACATGTTTTCAGGCTACATTTCTTCACTGTGCTCAGTTATTTTACTTATTTCACATATAAGCTACACATGGATCCTTTACTTGCAGCCAAATCACAGAATACGAGACTCATACGCTGCTGTGTGAAGAAATGTGAACGTTGATGATGTTGTGGTGTAATCTGGGTGAAAAAGATTGGTTTCAGAAAGCTTTCAAGAGCAAACAAAGCACAACTTTATGAATTTTATTCATCATTTTTAAAAAATTGAATAAAAAAAACAATTAAGTTTGTTCTCAATACATTTAACAAACAATGTTTATCCACATAAGGATGCAATAACTACATAAAATAAATAAAGTTAAATGAAAATGAAAGGGCAACATAAACATGTATTAAATTCATTGGCCGCATCATGCAGAGGGCAGTCGAAATTCAGCACAACACCGGCACCTTTTTCACTTTAAATAATAAAATGTGCTAATAATATGAATGCAGTGAGATTTGTGTGAACATGATTTGTGTTATTAATTGTCTGAGCTCAGATACTGACGATGCTCATGAGGATCTTCTTCACTACAGTCAGTAAACCATCACTTTATGGATCCTGCTGCAGATCCACATTCTCTTCAATCTCATTGTGTGTGTAGCCTTAAGATTTACTGCAATAATAATCACAATATTATGTGTCATTTGTTCTCTTATGTCTCCATATGCAGGTGTGAAGTCAGTTTGTCATTATGGAGAACAGAGAGAGATCTTCATCTCCTGATCCCAGCTGTGTGTCTCTGAAGAGTGACCTATCCAAGGATATTCCTCCTACATTCAGTGTTGATCCAGTGACCTCTGACCCCAGGTGAGATATAATCCAGTGTTAAGGTGAATTCATGATGCACTGATAAACACTGACCAGCGTGAACAATCACCGGATCACAGTTCATCATTTCTCAGACGCTCCACGAGTCAACAAGTGCTGCTTCAACATGTTCAATCAGAGAAAACACACACTGAGACTAATCCATAATCACACTCACTGACGATTATTATTATTATTGATTTTATCAGTTATTGTTGCAGCCCTGCTTATAATAAATGAAACAGCAGACAGAACTAAAGGAGGAATGATTTCTGTGTGTTTATCAGGATCTTCAGGAGGAAGAGATCTTCATCTCCTGATCACAGCTGTGTGTCTCTGAAGAGTGATGCATCCATGATTGATCCTCCTGACCTCAGTGATGATCCAGTGACCTCTGACCCCAGGTGAGGATAAACGTGTAGTGATGATTGAACTGATTTACGGGAGTCAAAAACACACTCAATGCACACAAACAGAACTCGACACAATCAGCACATGAGCTCCTACATATATTATATGATATACTTATATATATTATATACTGACATCTCTATCGATTTAGATTAATTTACACATCCTTTATTATCAGATATGTTTAATCAGTTGTTCTTGTGATATTTCAGCAGAGCAGATGGAGAGCGAAGCATCTCTGGAGGAGCCTCTGTCTTCTGTCTGAACAACACGAGCGTTACAGCGTCTCTGAATAAACATGATCAACCAGTGAATGATGAACTACAGAGAGTCAAAGACCAGCTCAAAACCAGCATGAAGAACAAGTATGAGAGATTATTTGAGGGACTGAAACTCCAGGAGAATGAAGGCCTCCTGAACAGGATCTACACACAGCTCTACATCATAGAGGGAGAGAGTGAAGGAGTGAATGAAGAACATGAGGTTTTACAGATGGAGAAAACAGCCAGAACACAACACTCACAAGACACTCCAATCTACTGCAATGACATCTTTAAAGCCTCAGCTGAACCAGCATGTGAGGAGAAAGACCAGATCAAGACTGTTCTTACTAAAGGCATCGCTGGAATCGGAAAAACCGTCTCTGTGCAGAAGTTCATTCTGGACTGGGCCGAGGGAAAAGCCAATCAGGAGGTAGATTTCATGTTTGTGCTTCCATTTCGAGAGCTGAACTTGATACGAGATCATCAGTACAGTCTTCACAGACTTCTGCTGGACTTTCATCCTGAACTTCAAGATCTGGACTCAAAGATTTATGAGGAGTGTAAAGTTGTGTTCATCTTTGATGGTCTGGATGAAAGCAGAATCACACTGATGTTTTCAGACGCTCAGAAAGTTTGTGATGTGACTGAGACTTCATCAGTGGGTGTGTTGATGTCAAACCTCATGAAAGGAGAGCTGCTTCCCTCTGCTCTCATCTGGATCACCTCCAGACCAGCAGCAGCCAATCAGATCCCCTCCAAATACATCAACCGTCTGACAGAAATTCAGGGATTCAATGAGCCTCAGAAGGAGGAATATTTCAGGAAGAGAATCAGTGACCAGCATCAAGCCAGCAGAATCATCTCACACATCAGAAGAGCAAGAAGCCTCCACATCATGTGCCACATCCCCGTCTTCTGCTGGATCTCATCCACTGTGCTTCAGAAGCTCCTGGAAGAAGATCTGAGTGCAGAAATCCCTCAAACTCTGACTGAAATGTACATCCACTTCCTGCTGATTCAGATCAACATGAGGAACCAGAAGTATGAAGAGAGAGATCCAGAGAAACTCCTGCAGTCCAACAGAGAAGTGATTGTGAAACTTGCTGAAGTGGCTTTCAAACAGCTGATGAAGGGCAATGTGATGTTCTATGAGGAGGACCTGATTGAGAGCGGCATAGACGTCACTGACGCCTCGGTGTATTCTGGGATTTGCACTGAGATCTTTAAGCAGGAATCTGTGATTCATCAGAGGAAAGTCTACAGCTTCATTCATCTGAGCGTTCAGGAGTTTCTTGCTGCTTTCTATCAGTTTTACTGCTATTTAATGAAGAACATGGAGCCACTGCATGAATTCAGATCTTGCAGATCTGATGAAGTCTCTCTGTATAATCTACTAACATCAGCAGTATATAAATCTCTTGAGAGTAAGAATGGACGTCTGGATCTGTTCCTGCGGTTCCTGCTGGGCGTCTCACTGGAGTCCAATCAGAGACTCTTACAGGATCTACTGACACACACAGAGAACAGCTCAGAGAGCATCAGGAGAACCACACAGTACATTAAAGAGAGGATCAAAGATGATGATGATGATGATGATGATCTCTCAGCTGGTCAGTCCATCAATCTGTTCCTCTGTCTGCTGGAAGTGAAAGATCAGACTCTGTCCAGAGAGATTCAGGAGTTTGTGAAGTCAGACAAACACTCAGAGGAGAAACTCTCTGCTGGTCACTGCTCAACAATCAGCTACATGCTTCAGATGTCAGAGGAGCCGCTGGATGAGCTGAACCTCATGAAATACAACACATCAGCTGAGGGGAGAAGAAGACTGATACCAGCTGTGATCAACTGCAGAAAAGCTCTGTGAGTGTTTCATCATTAACTAAACTATCATATTTAATCATGAATCTGACACATAAATATTCCTAAATGAGAGATTTTCTCCTAAATAACAGACCAGAATCTTAAAGGAGTCACGACAGGTCTGTTTAATACAGTAGATAGTGGAGTAATATGTCTGTTATCACCGCGGTAAACACATACAGTACTGGTAATATTAATAGCAATAATATTATAGCATTATCACATTAATCTTCAGTAATTATTGATCATAAATGCTTATGTTCCAGCTGTTTGACTGCTGTTACAGTGAACTATTACAGTGAAGGCAGTGCTTGAAGTGTGTTTACTCTTTACTGTACAGCACTAGCCAGTATTTTACATTATTATACATTTACAGAGGTCTGCATTATGCCATAAAATAAATAAAACTATAGAAAAGGTGGATTACTGTGAATGGTAATATTATGAGTGTTTTTTTAACTCATGTTTACTCTGTCAGCTTTGTGATCAAATTAATTTCACAAATGCTGGCACTTGTCCTGCTCCACGTCACAGTTGTTGAGATAAAGGAGAGTTTTATAATGAAAGGACACGCATTTATACAACACTTTATTCATAATGAAGAACTGCTCGTTCTGAGCGTCATACGTCATCACGCTATTTCTGCATCATTGCACATGCGCAGTCCTTTCAGTTTCAGTTTTCAATCTGATTGAAACTGATGCCTCGCTCTATTTATGACGTACTGACACAAAGTTCAGATGATCTGCAGCGGTCTCTTTGTCTCGTCCAGCGTAGACAGACTTTGGAGCCGATCACATGTCGAGACTAAAACTCATGGAAAACACCAGACGTTTTCTCCTTCTTTCCAAAGCTTTCCTGAAGTCTGTCGTTGCTAAGCAGCCGTGAGCTGCGCTCTCCTCGACGACGCAGAAGCTTCAATGAAGGATAAATGTATTTCCAGCACTGAAAATCACTTGCTGTAGCTCTGCTGCTAAATATATTTAAAACGTGTCTCTCTGTACAGCTGTCGCAATCTTAATCATTATAAAAGTAACTAATTACCAGGGAAAGTAACTATTGCGTTACTTTTTTAAAAAAAATGTTCAAATGTCAAATAACTTGGATGCCCCAATATTAAATGTTAAATGAATGAAATGGACACTAAATAGAATAAATTATTATTATAAAACATTGTACATTAATCGACACTATTTATCTACTGACACTTAGCATCAGTTAGTCAAGCAATATAATATATTATGATAATTTAGCATTATATGATGATATAACTTTAGTAATTAGAATAACCAAGTATGAATTCATATTTGTCATGTTGACTGAACTTAGGACTGGTGCTTAAGATATTGTTTGTCGAGCCGTGTGTGTGTGTGTGTGTGTGTGTGTGAGAGACAAAGCTACGGCGAGCCGTGAGCTTCACACTAGAGTTTACGGTTCGTCAAATACAGCTACACTGCACATCCATTCAGATGAACTGAAAAATAAAATTATAATAATATTATAATAAATTATAGTAATGCCGCATTTTATTGTCAGTAACGGTAACGGCGTTGTAACGGGGGAAACAGTAATTAGTTTGATTACTCGTTACTGAAAACAATAACGCCGTTAGTAACGCTGTTTATTTATAACGCCGTTATTCCCATCACTGCTAATGAAACACTGCTGTATGTTGCTTGGAGACACACACCAGATGATACGGATTTCATTGGAACTATTATTAATTCATTTCAAAATAGAACAAACATGACAATATGCTGTTTAACATGTAGGCTACATTTAAAATATTCACTTAATATCACCTTTTTTGTTGAACTGTTGTAAAATATAGTCATATTTCCCATCGTTTGGATATTCAGGGAAATGTTCATTCTTGCTTGTATCTTAAACATGAAAACAATAACTCACACAGAGTGTATCGAAGAGAGTTTAAATTGATCTCAAGGTACAGTCCGTGTCAATATTTGCTCTTCATGATATTAAGTGAAGATTCAGTTTCAGTTTCAAGTTTTATTTGTCACATACACGATTACACAGAGATTGTATAACCAGCAGTGAAATGTGAGTCAGGTCCGCTCCATGGACAGTGCAAATATTGAAAAATACAACACAAGGGAAGTATACATAAAATAAAATGAATAAAAAATAAGATATAAAGAACAAAATATAAAATATAAGGTATAAAAGAATGTGCATGACAGTATGCTGTAGAATTAAATATTAAGATAAGCATGACTGTACGGGAGGGGGAATGTGCAAACAGGTTGAACATGGTGACATGAGCAGCAATCACAAAAAAATAAATATAAAAAATAAGATAATAAGATATCAAGACACAGAAAGTGTTGTGTGCAAATGACACTGTCAGTATGAGGTAGAGAATAATGAGTGTGAATATCTTACTGATTGTGAGTGATTAGTAAGTGAAGTCATCATGATGTTAAGAGGCTGAGTTTGAGTTAAGGAGTCTGATGGCCTGAGGGAAGAAACTCCTCCTAAGTCTCTCAGTTTTTGCCATCAGGCAGCGGAAGCGCTTACCAGATGGCAGCAGAGTGAAAAGACAGTTTCCAGGGTGATTTGAGTCTTTGATGATTTTGACAGCTCTGCTTCTGCAGAGTTTGATGTAGATGTCCTGCAGAGAGGGGAGAGCCGACCCAGAGATACACTCAGCTAAGCGCACAACTCTCTGCAGGGCTTTGCAGTCTTGGCTGGAGCTGTTTCCATACCACACTGAGATGCACTGAGTCAATACACTTTCTATGGTCCCTGAATAGAAAGTTTTCAGGATTGTTGGAGAGACCCTGAATTTCCTCAGCTGTCGCAGATGGTACAGTCTTTGCCTGGCTTTCTTAACCTGTGTTTGAATGTGTGTAGTCCAAGTCAGGTCCTCGGAGATGTTTACACCAAGGTACTTGAAGCTGCTTACTCTGTCCACAGGGGTCCCACTGATCATAAGAGGAGTGTAGGGCAGCAGGTGTCTCTTTCTGAAGTCTACAATCAGCTCTTTAGTTTTGCTCACATTCAGAGAGAGACAGTTGTCCTGGCTCCGTGATGTAAGTCTCTCCACCTCATCCAAGTATGCGGTCTCATCATTGTTGGAAATGAGGCCCAGAACCACAGTATCATCAGCAAATTTGATAATAGATGTGGATCTGTGAGAGGACACACAGTCGTGTGTGTAGAGAGAGTAGAGCAGGGGACTCAGGACACAGCCCTGCAGGGCTCCTACGTTCAGGGTGATGGAGTTTGAGGGGAACTGGCCTACCTTCACCACTTGAGGTCTGCCGGTGAGGAAGTCTTGAATCCAGTCGCAGAGTGAAGAGTTTAGGCCGAGGTCTGTGAGTTTAGAAGCCAACTTGATGGGGACTATGGTGTTGAAAGCTGAGCTATAGTCGATGAATAGCAGCCTTGCATAGTTCCCATTGCTGCTGTCAATGTGTGTGAGGGAGGAGTGGAGTATGTGAGAGATGGCATCATCAGTAGATCTATTGGAGCGATAAGCAAACTGAAGAGGGTCCAAAGTAGCAGGGATGGATGAGCTAATGTGGCTCTTAACAAGTCTCTCAAAAACCTTCATGACTATTGATGTGAGGGCCACTGGTCGATAGTCGTTCAGGCAAGAGGGTTTACTGTTCTTAGGCACAGGGATGATGATGGATTTTTTAAAGGAGGTGGGAACTACAGAGGTAGCAAGGGACTCATTGAAGATTGAGGTGAACAAACCAGCAAGCTGATCAGCGCAGGACCTCAGAACCCGGCCTGTGATCCCGTCAGGTCCAGCCGCTTTCCTGATGTTTACTCTCTTTAGTGCCCTACGAACCTCGTCCTCCGACACGGTGATCACATGATTATCGCTTCTCTGCCTGTTGCTTCCTGACACGCTGCTCGGCAGAGCCGCGCTGCCGCCATTGCATTCAAAGCGGCCGTAGAATGTGTTTAACTCGTCGGCCAGTAACGGATCTGCTCTCACCTCCGCGGAGGATTTGTTTCCAAAGGCACAGATGGTCCTTAGTCCCTGCCACATGCGTCGAGAGTCATTGAGCTGAAAATGAGACTCAATTCTCTCTTTGTATCTATGTTTAAAGATACATTGAACAGCAGCACGGTTTGCTAAAGCAGCATATTCAGCAGGCATCCTATCATACGCTCGCTAAGTTCATACTTAAGTACAATTAGTATCACAGACATAGTAATATTCTAGACGGTGACTTCAACTTCCACCAAAGTCATTTTCTAGTAAGATATCTGTAGGTTTACTTAAGTGTAGCTTTCAGGTACTTTATCCATCACTGTGAATAACAAAGTATGTTCATGACATGTTAAAATTAGGGATGTCAGTCGATTATAATTTTTAATCTAATTAATTACACGATGTTTCGATTAATTAATCGCAATTAATCGCTAAATAAATTTGACTGTGAAAATACCCACAAAAGATTATTTAACCAGCTATTTTTGGGTTAAATGAGAAAGTATCAAGTAGACATTACAAATTGTAGCTTTAGAAATATTTAATTTGATTCAACATAAAATTTATTACACATAATCATTTAGGCTTAAACAGTTCATCAGATTGTTAGCTGTGCTTTCATGTTTCAAAGACAAGATTATCTCAAAACGGGAGAAAAGCGCTCATAAACCCTCACCAGATCGGTCTTATTTGTGTCCTTTTGGAGGATCTTGACATCTCCTGTCATTTTATTCAATAGAGCTCCAATTGTGGAAAAGAATATAAAAATTCTTACAAAGATGAAAAATACAGTAAATAGTAATATAGTGAAATATATAATGTTACAGTTTAAAATGGCTCTTTTCTATGTGAATACATGGTCAAATGTAATTTATTCCTGTAATGTATTTTCTGCATCATTACTGCAGTCTTCAGTGTCCTTCAGAAATCATTATAATATGCTGATTTGCTCCTCAAGAAACATTTCTGATTATAATCAAGGTTACAAACAGTTGTGCTGCCCAATATTTTTGTGATACATTACTATTCAGTCTATGGTAAGATTAAAAAATATATTAATTAATACTTTTATTCAACAAGGTGACCGTAAGAGATTTATACTTTATTACAAATTATTTATATTTAAAATAAATGCTGTTTAACTTTTTATTCATCAATAATTCTGAAAAAGTTAAAGTATGACAGTTTCCAAAAAAAAGAAAAGTTTTCAGCACTGATAATAACCATTATTAATATAATTGAGCACAAATAATAACTGATAATAATTAAGCAGCAAATCAGCATTAGAATGATTTCTAAAGGATCATGTCACACTGAAGACTGGAGTATCCTGAAATCTTAAAAAAATACTTAAATGTAATATTTCATAATAGTGTTTTTACTGTCTTTTTGATCAGATAAATTCAGCCTTTCAAAAAATAAACAAAGTCTTAATTATTTCAAACTTTTGACTGCTATTGTGTATATAAAATAATGCATGTGAACTAATTAGCAAACAATATTTTTTATTATAATATATATCCTAATCACGGCAATTGCAAATGAAAATCTTCAGATTTACAATGTTCTTGTGTAAGTTTGAGAATAATATTTTAGAGTTTTCTGAAACATTTTCTTAGACGTGAAATTATGGAAGAAAGCCTGGATAGATATACAAACATTCACTCTTATCTCAAGTCTGCTGAAAACTGCTACATTAATGTTTCTATGTAGGCCACATTGTGACGAATAACGTAAATGGCATTCAAATCAGAGTAATTCAAAATGGCCAGTAGTTTACATCCCTGAAAATTAATGTCTGTCGTTCAGCATTTTTTATCATAAACTTGGTAAATATTGCTGAATTGTCTCGTCATGTTCAGCTGCTTATCTTACCTCAGCTCACATTCAAGTGCAGCGCAGCGAAGCTTCTGTGAACAGTAGGCTAAATCCCACCTTCTTCGATTTGATTGGCTATTTCAAACATTTTGACATTGACGAGCGCTTTTGAGTCGCTGCACTGAGCCAGAACACGCTAAATTAATTAGAATGTTCAACTCAAGTGGGACGTGCGGGCCGTTTGTCTGGGCTGATGAATATAGGCTACGTACATTTACTATCATTCTTTATATATATTTACGCAATGGGCCGGCCCACATTGTACAGCGGCCCACCGGGAAAAGTCCTGGTGCTCCAGATGGCCAGTCACACAATTAAATAATCTACATTAAAATTCCTGAGAATGAGAGCTTTCTTGTGATATATGACTTGACTGTATTGTGAAAAATATAAAAAATACACATTCTTAGGAATATTCTTCACAATCGTTAGGCGGAAATTCGTGTGTGGGACGAAAACATTTTTAAGCTTAATTTTACTGCTTTATGTATCATAAAACCAAAAGTTATTCTTTGTAAGGAAGAGACTCTAAGCTTTCAAATGATACCATATATGGGCTGATACCATATAAGGAAGGCTTTGAAGATGAAGCATAAACATTTTTAATGCAAATTCTTACATTTTGTTTAATCTGTGTCTGTATATGATCTGTCTGTTTGTGTTCATTCTTAAAATGTATTTAATCTCTTCCAGATTTTCTGGCTGTGATCTCTCAGATCAGCATTGTGAAATTGTGTCTTCAGCTCTTCAATCCTCAAACTGTGTCCTGAGAGATCTGGATCTGAGTAACAATCACCTGCAGGACTCTGGTGTAAAGTTTATTTCTGATGGACTGAAGAGTCCAAACTGTCAGCTGCAGATACTGAGGTATTTACAACATAGAGATAATTTACAGTCAGCTGGTCATAATGTTGATGTGTGTCTGTAGATGATCTGACTGTGTGTGTGTCTGTAGATGATCTGACTGTGTGTGTGTCTGTAGATGATCTGTCTGTATGTATGTCTGTAGATGATCTGTCTGTGTGTGTGTGTGTGTGTGTGTGTGTGTGTGTCTGTAGATGATCTGACTGTGTGTGTGTCTGTAGATGATCTGTGTGTGTGTCTGTAGATGATCTGTGTGTGTGTCTGTAGATGATCTGTCTGTGTGTGTCTGTATATGATCTTTCTGTGTGTCTGTAGATGATCTGTCTGTGTGTCTGTAGATGATCTGTCTGTGTGTCTGTAGATGATCTGACTGTGTCTGTAGATGATCTGTCTGTGTGTGTCTGTAGATGATCTGTCTGTGTGTGTCTGTAGATGATCTCTGTGTGTGTCTGTAGATGATCGGACTGTGTGTGTCTGTAGATGATCTGTCTGTGTGTGTCTGTAGATGATCTGACTGTGTGTCTGTAGATGATCTGACTGTGTGTCTGTAGATGATCTGACTGTGTGTCTGTAGATGATCTGTCTGTGTATCTGTAGATGATCTGTCTGTGTGTCTGTAGATGATCTGTCTGTGTGTGTCTGTAGATGATCTGTCTGTGTCTGTAGATGATCTGTCTCTGTGTTTGTAGATGATCTGACTGTGTGTGTGTGTGTGTGTGTGTGTGTGTGTGTGTGTGTGTGTGTGTGGATGATTTGACTGTGTCTGTAGATGATCTGACTGGTTGTAGATGATCTGACTGGGTGTCTGTAGATGATCTGACTGTGTGTCTGTAGATGATCTGACTGTGTGTGTCTGTAGATGATCTGACTGTGTGTGTCTGTAGATGATCTGACTGTGTGTGTTTGTAGATGATCTGGCTGTGTGTCTGTAGATGATCTGACTGTGTGTCTGTAGATGATCTGTCTGTGTATCTGTAGATGATCTGTCTGTGTGTGTCTGTAGATGATCTGTCTGTGTCTGTAGATGATCTGTCTCTGTGTTTGTAGATGATCTGACTGTGTGTGTGTGTGTGTGTGTGTGTGTGTGTGTGTGTAGATGATTTGACTGTGTCTGTAGATGATCTGACTGGTTGTAGATGATCTGACTGGGTGTCTGTAGATGATCTGACTGTGTGTCTGTAGATGATCTGACTGTGTGTGTCTGTAGATGATCTGACTGTGTGTGTCTGTAGATGATCTGACTGTGTGTGTCTGTAGATGATCTGACTGTGTGTGTTTGTAGATGATCTGGCTGTGTGTCTGTAGATGATCTATCTCTGTGTGTCTGTAGATGTTTCAACTGTTGAAGTTTGTGTTCTGCTCTCTTTCAGTCTTGCTGGCTGTAATCTCACTGCTCAGTGTTGTGAGAGTTTGTCATCAGCTCGTGTAAAGTTTATTTCTGATGGACTGAAGAATCCAAACTGTCAGCTGCAGATACTGAGGTATTAACAACATATAAGCATTTACAGTCAGCTGGTCCTAATGTTTATATGTGTCTGTAGATGATCTGACTGTGTATCTGTAGATGATCTGACTGTGACTGTGTGTCTGTAGATAATCTGACCATGTGTTTGTAGATGATCTGGCTGTGTGTCTGTAGATTATCTAGCTCTGTGTGTCTGTAGATGTTTCAACTGTTGAAGTTTGTGTTCTGCTCTCTTTCAGTCTTGCTGGCTGTAATCTCACTGCTCAGTGTTGTGAGAGTTTATCATCAGCTCTACAATCCTCAAACTGTGTCCTGAGAGAGCTGGATCTGAGTAACAGTGACCTGCAGGACTCTTGTGTAAAGTTTATTTCTGATGGACTGAAGAATCCAAACTGTCAGCTGCAGATACTGAGGTATTAACAACATATAAGCATTTACAGTCAGCTGGTCATAATGTTTATGTGTCTGTAGATGATCTGACTGTGTATCTGTAGATGATCTGACTGTGACTGTGTGTCTGTAGATAATCTGACTGTGTGTGTGTTTGTAGATGATCTGGCTGTGTGTCTGTAGATTATCTGTCTGTAGATGATCTGACTGTGTGTCTGTAGATGATCTGACTGTTTGTGTCTGTAGATGATCTGACCGTGTGTGTAGATAATCTGTCTGTGTGTCTGTAGATGATCTGACTGTGTGTCTGTAGATGATCTGTCTGTGTGTCTGTAGATGATCTGACTGTGTCTGTAGATAATCTGTCTGTGTGTCTGTAGATTATCTGTGTGTGTGTGTGTGTGTGTGTGTGTGTGTGTGTCTGTAGATGATCTGTCTGTGTGTGTGTGTGTGTGTGTGTGTGTGTAGATTATCTGTCTGTGTGTCTGTAGATGATCTGACTGTGTCTGTAGATGATCTGTCTGTGTCTGTAGATGATCTGTCTGTGTCTGTAGATGATCTGTCTGTGTGTCTGTAGATGATCTGTCTGTGTGTCTGTAGATGATCTGACTGTAGATGATCTGACTGTGTGTGTGTGTGTGTGTGTGTGTGTGTGTGGATGATCTGACTGTGTGTGTGTGTGTGTGTGTGTCTGTAGATGATCAGACTGTGTGTCTGTAGATGATCAGACTGTGTCTGTAGATGATCTGACTGTATTTGTAGATGATCTGACTGTGTGTCTGTAGATGATCTGACAGTGTGTCTGTAGATTATTCAATTCAATTCAATTCAAGTTTATTTCTATAGCGCTTTTTACGATACAATCGTTGCAAAGCGCTTTACAGGAAATTAAGTTTCTACAATATATATACATTGTAGAAACTTAATATATTAATTTAGGCAAAATTTGTTAATTCTGCATGTTGTTGGGGGATCAGAGGTTGGCATCCTCTGAGGTCCTCCGAGGGGTCGGCATCATCTCTTCTCAGGTGTTTGGTCATCTCAGATCATTTAAGGGCTGGATCCAGACTGAAGCTTGTGTAATTCCTAGTTACCACGGGATGTTAATCCCGTGGCAGAAACAGAGAAACAAAGAGACATAATTAGCGTAGCTGTTGTTCCATTCAAGCAAAAATTATTTGTTCAACCCACAGGGTTCCCACGCTTCTTGAAAGTACTTGAAAGTACTTGAATTTCAGACATATGGATTCAAGGTCTGGAAAGTACTTGAAAACAAACATAGGTCCTTGAAAGTGCTTGAATTAAATTTGAAATCAATTTAGTTTATGGCGCTATTTCAAAAATTGCCCTATATGTGCTGTCAAAGACAGAATGAAACGGCACTAATGATTGGGGTGGAGATGGGGTAGCGCGAAAAAAAACTTAGCGTGTGTTGATGCGCAGCTTAGAGCCCTGCGCGGAACAGTTTTCTTAAGCCTGCTCCCTCTGAGTTTCTGACCATTACCTCCCGCAACGTGTGTGTCCTGCTCCAGCAAACATTCTAGTATTGTATATAATTTTCACGCTATCAATATGTGGGGTATTGAAATCACATTTGAATGAGCGCTCGCAGTTCACTTTCGATTTTGCGATCATTCTCACTCTGTGTAAAGTGAGCACATCTTTACAGTGCGTGAATAATTATTAGGCACGTTGATATTCTGATCATATTTTTTTCCAAGCACATTTTACTAATTCCAAACCACATCTATCTTAATAACTACTATTAATTTTGTATTTAATAATTTATAAGTGATATATAATTGTCCATGAAGGCTGGAAGTGAAAAACTCCTTATATTCAGGTGTGCAGAATTATTAGGCAGGTTTTCTTTTACAGATGAAATGAGCCAAAAAAGAGATTTAACTGAAAAGTCAAAAATTATTAAATCCCCATGAGAAATATTCAAAACTAATGCAATACAGAAATTGCCAAGTTAATGCATGACCATTGGTCAGCGAAATGCTCATTGGGTCAGCAGGGTTAAAAAAAAAACAGGTGGAGAAGAAAAGACCCATGTTAACTGCAAAATAATTAAGAATCAATGTGAAGAATTAGGTGTAAACCATCAGGAACCATGAGCAGTATGGGTCAGTACAGTACAGTACGGTACGGTTCGGGACCGAACACCCTGATCCAGCATGCGTTTCCACTGCCAACCCTTTACTTTATAGGCGTGGTGTATGCCGGAAAGTAGTGATCAACAATAAAGCACGAGAATAAGCACAACTCCACCTCTTTTATGTAATAATAGCCATTATAAAAGTATAAGTACAAAGTATAAGAGGATTATATAAGAGGAAATAAAGACAAAAGCAAACAATTCAGTCAAACGTATCACATGTTTAATCACTACAGAGACATCAGAGCCAGCGGCAAATGTCGGAAGGACTAGCCGAGCTAAGGATGCTTGAGGTGGATACATGAGCACTGAGCGCCCGGTGATCGCCTGGAGCTCCGAAATCGGCATAGCAAATTTTCAAATAGGCTCTGTCTTTATAAATAAATCGCAGATTTGAGTTTTAAACAACTAAATTCTCGCCTGAAAAACTCATAAAACTACATTTCATGACAGAATAACAGTAATATTTTGAAAATTACGCGGGTTTTTGGGCAATGACGTTTCACAAGTCCACAAGAAACAGAACACATATTGAGAAACGGCTATTGTCTGTTTGAAAATATAAAATTATAAAATACACTGTTATATTTTTTTGTGTTTGCGCACGTACCACTCAGTGGATACGAGCCATAAGGCTCCAGCACCATCATTTTCCAGAACTGCAACCTACCTGGAGTCTCCAGAATTACAAGGTTCTCAGAGACTTTGCTTGGGTAAAAAATCCTAAAAAATGACCCTCACTTAATAAGAGTAACATACTGAAGTGATGAGAAATACATGAAGACTATTTTTTTTATAGGCTTTATGGACAGAACTTGAAAAATAAGAAAAACCGCTAAGTGAAAGGTGTTTAGTTTAAAAGCAAATAGAAAGTCCTATTTTTTTTTTTTTGCAGATTTGCACATGTACAAGGTTTAAAATGTTCATGACATATTTTTTTTTAAAATATTGAAGTTTTGAACTGCTGCATATTTAAGCACCTGCATTCCTCTAGTCTAGGTCAAAGATGAAAAAATGGGATTTACAATAATAAGTGATTTACAAAATAATTTTGACTTGAGTTTATTTATTAATGAGTAACGTCTCTATTGAGAGAATGTGCACATTTTTAATGTTAACAGGTTTTACAGTGTTATTACAACATTTAATCACTTTTTATTAATTTAAATATTGCGAAATTCTTTCAAATTTAAATCTTGTACAAGAACTACAGCAAAAAACAGTTTGATGCATATTTTATCAATATTTTAGAAATTGTATTTGAATATTACCAGTATTGACTTCAATGGATTTCATTAAATTTCTTTGAACACGACTGCTCAAAACGGTCTAAATTTATGAAACCTACACATTCAAAACGTTATTACTCTGAAATTTTTAATGTAAAGGTTAAGTGTATGTGAAATGTTTAGTACTGTAAGGTCTTTCATGACACTACATATGCTGGCGTGTGAATTTGATGGGTGCTTGATATAAAATAAATGGTGCTTAAAAAAGTCCTTGAAAGTCCTTGAATCTGGTGTTCATGAAAGAGTGGGAACCCTGAACCCAAGCTAAAGAATAATAATGTGCGTTTGATCAGATATAACTGCAGTACAAGATTATGAGATGCATTATATGAATGCATTATGTGAATGCTTGGCTAAAGAGATGTGTCTTTAATCTAGATTTAAACAGAGAGAGTGTGTCTGAACCCCGAACGTTATCAGGAAGGCTATTCCAGAGTTTGGGAGCCAAATATGAAAAAGCTCTACCTCCTTTAGTGGACTTTGCTATTCTAGGTACTATCAAGAGTCCAGAGTTTTGCGACCTTAGGGAGCGCGATGGATTGTAGCGAGATAGAAGACTAGTTAGGTACGCAGGAGCTAAACCATTTAGGGCCTTATAGGTAAGTAATAATATTTTGTAACTGATACGGTACTTAATAGGTAGCCAGTGCAGAGACTGTAAAATTGGGGTAATATGATCATATTTTCTTGACCTGGTAAGGACTCTAGCCGCTGCATTTTGTACCATCTGTAGCTTGTTTATTGAAGATGCAGGACAACCACCTAGCAGTGCATTACAATAGTCCAGTCTAGAGGTCATGAATGCATGAACTAGCTTTTCTGCATCAGAAACAGGTAACATGTTCCTTAGCTTGGCAATGTTTCTAAGATGGAAGAATGCTGTTTTTGTAATATTGGAAATATGTTTTTCAAAAGACAAGTTGCTGTCTAATATAACACCCAGATTTTTGACTGTAGAGGAAGTAACAGGACATCCGTCTAGTTGCAAATTGTAATCCAAGAGATTCTGTGTACTGTTATTTGGTCCATTAAGTAATATCTCTGTCTTATCTGAATTTAATAGGAGAAAATGATTGGTCATCCAATCTTTTACATTTTTAACACAATCAGTTAACTTAGATAATTTAGAAGTTTCATCTGGTCTTGTTGAGATATATAGTTGAGTATCATCAGCATAGCAATGGAAACTAATCCCGTATTTTCTAATAATATTACCAAGGGGCAGCATGTATATTGAAAACAGCAGAGGACCTAGGACAGATCCTTGTGGTACTCCATACTTTACTGGTGATAATTGAGATGACTCCCCGTTTAAATAAACAAAGTGGTAGCGATCGGACAGGTAGGATCTAAACCATCTTAAAGCCTGCCCTTGAATACCTGTATAGTTTTGTAATCGATCTACGAGTATGTCATGATCTATAGTGTCGAACGCAGCACTAAGATCAAGTAAAACTAGCAATGAGATGCAGCCTTTGTCTGATGCAAGAAGCAAGTCATTTGTAATCTTAACAAGTGCAGTTTCTGTGCTATGGCGGGGCCTGAAACCTGACTGAAATTCTTCACAGAGATCATTTTTTTGCAAGATGGGTCTGTAATTTGCCAGTTCACTAGGATCTAGTTGTGGCTTCTTAATAAGAGGCTTAATAACTGCCAGCTTGAATGGTTTAGGGACATGGCCTAAAGATAACGATGAGTTAATAATATTGAGAAGCGGTGCTTCTGCTACAGGTAACTCTTTCAGTAATTTAGTGGGTACAGGATCTAATAGACATGTTGTTGGTTTAGATGCGGTGATAAGTTTATTTAGCTCTTCCTGTCCTATAGTTGAAAAGCACTGCAGTATTTCTTTGGGTGCGGTGAATGAGGCTGAAGTACTAGACGCCGTAGAATCTACATTAGTTATTGTATTTCTGATGTTATCTATTTTATCAGTGAAGAAATTCATAAAGTCATTACTATTATACTGTGAGGGAATATTTAGATCGGGTGACGTCTTGTTATTTGTTAATCTAGCCACTGTGCTAAATAAAAACCTTGGATTATTTTGGTTATTATCTATGAGTTTGCGGATATGCTCGGTCCTGGCAGCTTTTAGAGCCTGTCTATAGCTGGACATACTGTTTTTCCACGCAATTCTAAAAACTTCCAAGTTAGTTTTTCTCCATTTGCGCTCAAGATTACGAGTTTCTTTCTTGAGAGAATGGGTATAACTGTTGTACCATGGCGCAGCACGTTTTCCTCTAACCTTTTTTAATTTGATGTGGGCAACAGTTTCTAACGTATTAGAGAGGATAGTGCCCATGTTGCTAGTCATTTTGTCAAGTTCATTTGTATTTATGGGTACACAGAGCAGCTGAGATAAATCAGGCAGGTTATTTGTGAATCTGTCTTTAGTGGCTGGAACAATAGTTCTGCCCGGACGATAACGTGGGGCCGTACAGTTAATATCAGTAATATTATCTGTCTGTGTGTCTGTAGATGATCTGTCTGTGTGTGTCTGTAGATGATCTGACTGTGTGTCTGTAGATTATCTGTCTGTGTGTCTGTAGATGATCTGTCTGTGTGTTTGTAGATGATCTGACTGTGTGTCTGTAGATGATCTGACTGTGTCTGTAGATAATCTGTCTGTGTGTGTCTGTAGATGATCTGACTGTGTGTATCTGTAGATGATCTGTGTGTGTCTGTAGATAATCTGTCTGTGTGTGTGTGTGTGTGTCTGTAGATGATCTGTCTGTGTGCGTGTCTGTAGATGATCTGACTGTGTGTCTGTAGATTATCTGTCTGTGTCTGTAGATGATCTGTCTGTGTGTCTGTAGATAATCTGAATGCGTGTTTGTAGATGATCTGGCGGTGTGTCTGTAGAAGATCTGACTGTGTATGTAGATGATCTCACTGTGTGCGTCTGTAGATGATCTGACTGTGTGCGTCTGTAGATGATCTGACTGTGTGCGCCTGTAGATGATCTGACTGTGTGTGTCTGTAGATGATCTGACTGTGTGTGTCTGTAGATGATCTGACTGTGTGTGTATGTAGATGATCTGAATGTGTGTGTCTGTAGATGATCTGACTGTGTGTGTCTGTAGATGATCTATCTCTGTGTGTCTGTAGATGTTTCAACTGTTGAAATTAGTGTTCTGCTCTCTTTCAGTCTTGCTGGCTGTAATCTCACTGCTCAGTGTTGTGAGAGTCTGTCTTCAGCTCTACAATCCTCAAACTGTGTCCTGAGAGAGCTGGATCTGAGTAACAATGACCTGCAGGAATCTGGTGTAAAGTTTATTTCTGATGGACTGAAGAGTCCAAACTGTCAGCTGCAGATACTGAGGTATTTACAACATATAAGCATTTACAGTCAGCTGGTCACAATGTTTATATGTGTCTGTAGATGATCTGACTGTGTGTCTGTAGATGATCTGACTGTGTGTGTCTGTAGATGATCTGACTGTGTGTCTGTAGATGATCTGACTGTGTGTGTCTGTAGATGATTTGTCTGTGTGTGTCTGTAGATGATTTGTCTGTGTGTGTCTGTAGATGATCTCTCTGTGTGTGTCTGTGGATTTTCTGTCTGTGTATCTGTAGATTATCTCTGTGGCTGTAGATGATCTGACCGTGTGTCTGTAGATTATCTAACTGTGTGTGTGTCTGTAGATGATCTGACCGTGTGTGTCTGTAGATGATCTGTCTGTGTGTCTGTAGATGATCTGTCTGTGTGTCTGTAGAGGATCTGACGGTGTGTGTCTGTAGATGATCTGTCTGTGTGTCTGTAGATGATCTGTCTGTGTGTGTCTGTAGATGGTCTGTCTGTGTGTGTCTGTAGATGATCTGTGTGTGTGTCTGTAGATGATCTGGCCGTGTGTGTCTGTAGATGATCTATCTCTGTGTGTCTGTAGATGATCTGACCGTGTGTGTCTGTAGATGATCTATCTCTGTGTGTCTGTAGATGATCTGACCGTGTGTGTCTGTAGATGATCTGACTGTGTGTCTGTAGATGATCTGGCTGTGTGTGTCTGTAGATGATCTGGCTGTGTGTGTCTGTAGGTTGTCTGGCTGTATGGTGTCAGAGGAAGGCTGTGGTTATTTGTCTTCAGCTCTGAGTTCAAACCCCTCACACCTGAGAGAGCTGGATCTGAGCTACAATCACCCAGAACAATCAGGAGTCCAGCTGCTCATCCACAAACTGCAGGATCCAAACTGTAAACTGCAGATACTTAGGTATGTCAAACACTAATACTGTGTGTGTGTGTGTGTGTGTGTGTGTGAGAGTGAATGATGCAGATCTACATTAATGTGCATTTGTGTGTTTATAGTGTGGATCATGGAGGAGTGATCATGATGACAGCAGGACTGCGAAAGTGTAGGAATATAAACACACACACACACACACACACACACACACACACACACACACTCTCACAGACACACACACACACACACACACACACACACACAAACACAAACACACACATACACACACACACACACACACACACACACTCTCACAGACACACACACACACACACACAAACACACACAGATTGTTGTTTGACTGTATCACTGATCTCATCTCATAGACTTTCATTGTTTTTCTATCAGGTTAATAAGGTCTATAAGGTCTTTTTTAACTAGTTAGCAGTGTTGGTCATCACCAGGAGGCTCCTTTACTCTCAGAGATGAATTAAGAAGCAAATCACTGCATAATGTAAACAGAACAGTAATATGTGGATTCAGCTTTAGAGTCACATGGAAATAAATTTTGTTTAATAAATAAGGATTTATATTAATTTAATTACTGTTTTGGACTCATACATCATGCATTGATGGTAATGATGTGTCTTGACACATGACTATTAATTCAGATCCATTTGAAAAAGTCATTTTCATTTTAAAACGCTCTCTGTCCACACTAGAGTTTACAAGTGTTTTCCAAAAGCTTCTCATCCACACTGAAACATCAGAAACACTAAATTCATCTTACTGCACATCTTACTGTGAAACTATAAAATCTCACTGAGATGATACAGACGAACAGATATAATAAAGTTTTCATACTGTTCTTCTGACAGGATCATCTTATTTAGTAAATTATCTCAGCATTCACTGATGTGTCCCGGTCGCTCTCAATCATCATTATATGTTTGCTCTTAAACGCAGCTGCGCTCATGTTTTGCTGCAGGACAGCAGTTGTGAGTGAATTTTCTGTCATCTTTGCAGGACTGTGAAATGAAGAGTGAACAAAGTAACATATCTTTAACAACAGTGTGAAAGTGAACAGCACATAAGCATTAGCTACACACACACATCTATGGGTGCATTAAGGTTTGTCACATGGAATGTGAATGGAGCTGGCTCCAGAGAAAAGAAGTTAAAAATATTTAGCCAGCTTAAAAAACTACAAGCAGACGTTGTATTATTACAAGAGACTCATAGATCTGCCACAGCTACAGATCAACTTAAAACAACTGAGTTTCCTAATGTGTTCTCAGCCTGCTATAATTCTAGGCAAAGGGGGGTAGCAATTTTAATACATAAAAAATTTAATTTCACAGTACTCAACACAGTTATAGATCCAGAAGGTAGATTTCTAATCATTAAATTATCTATATTTGACAAAAAGTTATGTATTGTTAGTATATATGGTCCAAATGTTGACGACCCCTCTTTCTTTCACGGTTTTTTTACCGCACTCTCTGAACAACTAGATTGTGCACTTGTTATTGGGGGAGACCTCAACTTTGGACTAAATAAAGAAATGGACAGGCTAAGTACAGCTGGAACTCAGCGCAATTGGGAATCCACAAATATAGTTAAACAGTACATGAGCGACTATGGACTTTGCGATGCATGGCGTTCTTTCCACACCAACAGTAGGGAATTTACTTTCTTCTCACATGTCCATCACTCTTACTCTCGTCTGGATTATTTCCTAGTCAGCAGCTCACTGCTGAGTGACATTTCAGACACAGAGATACACCCTATAGCTGTCAGCGATCACGCTGCTGTTTCTTTAACTCTAGTAAATAAGAAGGCCACTCCACCAAGTAATAACTGGAGATTCAATACATCATTGCTTAAAGACGACGATATTCTTTAAATATTTTAAAGAAGAGTGGGCTTTATATTTAGACTATAATGACCTGCCTGGAACATCAGCATCTGTTCTCTGGGAAGCAGGCAAAGCTGTGTTGAGAGGTAGAATAATCTCATTCTCATCGCATAAAAAGAAAAGAGAAAATAAATGTATTCAGGAATTAGAAGAAACCATAAAAACTTTAGAAGAATCCTACGTATCCTCCCAGGAACAGGAAATGCTGAAAAAAAATATGTAAAGCAAAACTAGAATTAAATGAAATTATTAATAAAAAAACTAAATTCTTAGCACAAAGACTTCGCTGGCAAGAATTTGAATATGGTAACAAATCAGGTCAATTCCTAGCAAACCAGTTAAAAATAAATAAAGAAAAAACAACTATATGTGCTGTTAAAGATTTAACTGGGGATACAGTATATGACCCTGAAAGAATAAACAACATTTTCAGAGATTTTTACGAATCTTTATATTCTCCACAGATAAACCCATCTAAAGACGAAATTGACCAATTTCTTGACAATATAACTCTTCCGAAAATTAACAGACAATCAAGCGATGGCATTGGATTCTCCACTGACATCAGATGAACTTCAGGAAGCTTTGAACAGTATGCCCAATAAAAAGGCTCCAGGTCCAGATGGCTTTCCAGCAGAATTCTATAAAGAATTCTGGGCTATTCTGGCACCAACATTCTACAGAATGTTGCAGGAAACCAAAGAAAATGGCAGACTTCCACCAAATATGAATTCTGCCAACATTAGTCTCTTACTAAAACCAGGCAAAGACCCTGTATTGCCTACTAGCTATCGTCCAATATCCCTTATTAATGTGGACACTAAAATAATCTGCAAAGCTATCTCAAAAAGAATAGAGAAGATAACCCCTCTCATAATTCATTCCGACCAAACTGGTTTCATAAAAGGGAGGCACTCCTCAACAAATACACGTAGGTTACTTAACTTGATAGACTATTCATGCAATAGAAACCTTCAAATTACAATATTGTCTCTAGATGCAGAAAAAGCTTTTGATAGGGTTAACTGGAATTTTCTATTTGCAACTTTACACAAATTTGGTTTTGGAAACTCTTTCATAAACTGGTTAAATATATTATATAACTCTCCAACAGCATGTGTCAGGACAAATGACCAAACGTCCTCTAGCTTCTATCTTAAGAGGGGCACCAGGCAGGGATGCCCCCTCTCCCCCTCACTGTTTGCAATTTTTATTGAACCACTCGCAGCAGTAATTAGACAGGTTAGTCTTTACGCAGATGATGTGTTACTTTTTCTTCAACATTCACAAACCACTCTCTCTGAGGTAATTACATTAATAAACTCTTTCTCAAGAGTCTCAGATTATTCAATAAACTGGTTAAAATCAACAGTTCTTCCAATTAATTGCTCCTTCCAGAATTCTTCCACTCCACTGGAATCTGGAAATATTAAATATTTAGGTATTAATGTTTCTCCTAAGCTGGCAGATTTGATTAAATTAAACCACATCCCACTTTTAAAGAAGGTAGAAGATCTAACCAGATGGAGGTCTCTACCCATATCACTCATGGGAAGAGTCGCCTCAATAAAAATGATGGTTTTGCCAAGAATTAATTATTTATTTGCAATGATCCCGAGCAAACCACCACCTGATTGGTTTAGATCTCTGGACTCCTCCATCTCTAAATTCCTTTGGAAAGGTAAACCCCCGCGTATTAGCTTAAAAACGCTGCAAAAGACCAAGGATAAAGGAGGACTAGATCTACCTAACTTTTACCACTATTTCTTAGCCAATAGGCTTCAACACATTTCAGGGTGGTTAAAACACACCCTCTTAGATGAGCCTTGGCTAGATGTAGAACAGGCCAATAGAGTCCAATAGAGGCGGGGTTAACGGGCTTTACCTGGGTGTCTTATTGTCTTATGTAGTTTGGGAACTGACTGGATGATGGGGTGGGGTAGTTTTTCCTCTGCTGTGGGGTCTGGTGGGCCGCCCCGGGCTGCCATGCGCCCTGGTCTGGATGGGCCTGGGCCCCCCGCCCTGGGCAGATTTGGGGTAAAGGGGGTGCCTATGGGGGTCAGCGGGGGAGCTGGCTCCAGAGGGGGGGGTATTTTGCCCCCTCTGAT
This sequence comes from Aspiorhynchus laticeps, assembly GCA_023376895.1. Taxonomy (NCBI): domain Eukaryota; kingdom Metazoa; phylum Chordata; class Actinopteri; order Cypriniformes; family Cyprinidae; genus Aspiorhynchus; species Aspiorhynchus laticeps. The sequence goes on from CM041797.1 coordinate 56,095,445, forward strand.
GCTTTCCTCCCCATCCCTAAGGCTTCACTTCTCCCGCTCCATCACACCAACACATAGGTAGGGTTTTGAGGTGCGGGTGAGTCGCTGGGATGCGGGGGAGGTGGTACTCCTCTGTCTCCTCGTGGCCGCCTGCATCTCAATTACACATTACAGCTTAGACATTCTCATTACTTACTGTCACATGACACATACATATAGGGCCTTGGGGGTGGGCACACTGAATGGCATCCGGAGGGCGGTCTGTTCATTCAGCCTTCCCTCTGGTGCCAGTGCCCACTTCTCAATTTTAAGTTGCACATAGACATTGAGGGCTCTAGGGAGGGGACGAGCTGACACAAGCTTGTGGAGGGTGCCCCTCCCCTGTTTTAAAGCACCCCTGTTTTAAAGCACCTTAGAACAACATACACCAACACTACATCTGAGCGGGTGGGGTGAAGCATGGGGTCTTTTTTTTATTATTTTCTCACACCCCTGTTCTCTGTTCTCTGTCTGGGGCCGGGGGCTGTGAGGATGAGCTGGCCGCCTGGTCGGGGTCTGGGCTGTTGATTTTCTCTGCTGCTGCGGGGACCGGGGTGGTCTTCCTGTCCCCACGCCGGAGCAAAGGGGGTTCAGCTCCGGGATCGGGCGCTGACTACCCCTCTGGGGGTGGTGGTGCCTGGACCTAGGAGTATAGAGTGCATATGGGGAGTGTGAGTGTGGGTACCTTGTCCATTTTTGTGTGTCTACATGTGGGGCGAGGGTGTGATTATTCGTTTGCGTGCATGAGGGTGGGAACATATGCTTGTGTATATGTGTGCTTGTCGTCTACGTCTATGTGTCAGGTCGGGCCTTAGACTCCACCTCACTCATCATCTTAGTCGACCCCCACCCCACCACCATGCCCTGCCGGTGGAGGATGCCGCCGGTGCGTTGGTGATTTCTCGCGCCGGGGCAGGATGCTCGGGCGAGTGCCGGCCCACTCTCGGCGGTCGATTGGCGGGGCCTGGCCCTACTGGCCTTGCTGGGCCCCGATTGTGGGGTGGGGGGCCTTTGGGTCTCCGGGCCCAGGGCCCGGTCCGCCCTGGTGTGGTCGGCTGCCGGTGGAGCCTGCGGGCTTGCCGCCACGGCACCCTGGGGCGTCTACACTGTGGCTGTCGGAGGTCCCACCTTCGGGCTCTCCTCTGCCCTTTTCTGAGTGGAGGCCGCGGTTGTCCCTGCGGTGGTTCTCCTGGGGGTCCCGTGCCCTGGGGGGCCTCCGGAAGTTTGGGGCCCGGGTCTTTTCCGTGCCTGCTTCATGCCTTGCGGGATGGGGCTGTTGTTCCCCACACACACTATTAAACATTTACATGGAGGAACCTTATGAACACAAGCGCGCTCACACACACAGGTGTACACTCAAGCATTCACATTGGTATAAAAACAGGTGCTCACAGACACACATTGTCTTGATCTACTGTTGCTTCAAAACTTATTTTGTAATATTAGTTATGTGTGCTGCTCAATAACATTTAACATTTAGAATTTATTGTGATTCATACAGATGTTGGTTGTTGCTGCAGTCTCTTTGATGTTGTGTCTTCGGTTGTTTTCTTCTGTTGTTTTCTCTTTTTGTCAGCAGGTATCGAAGCAAATTGTCTTTTTTTTTTTTCCCTCTCTCTCTCTATCCCCCATTCTCCTTTTTTTTTCTCTCTCTCTCTCTCCCCCTTCTCTGTTGACTTTCCCCACAACCTTTTTTTTTTTTTATTTATTTATTTTTTTTTTCCTTTCTTCTTTCTCTCTCTTGTTTTCTCTGTCCCCTGGTCTTGTCTGTCACAGTGTGGTTAAGTAAAAGGGTATATAAAATTAAATTAATTAATTAATATAAAAATAAAATAAAAAAAAGATAAAAAAAAATAAATAAAAAATAAATAAATAAATAAATAAATATATTTAATTAAAAAAAAAAGAAAAAAGAAACAAGGCTGTGAATGATGATAGCATAGCCACGCATATGTACTGTCATGTGTTATCTGTGCTACTGACAGGCCAAAAAAAAAAAAAAAAAGGAGAGATTACTATTAAATAGCACACCTAGGTTCCTGACTGATGACGAAGAATTTACAGAGCAGCCATCAAGTGTTAGACAGTGTTCTAGGTTATTACTTGTGGGGTTTTTAGGTCCGATAATTAACACCTCTGTTTTTTTCAGAATTTAGCAGTAAGAAATTACTCGTCATCCAGTTTTTTATATCGACTATGCATTCCATAAGTTTCTCAATTTGGTGTGTTTCACCAGGCCGTGAAGAAATATAGAGCTGAGTATCATCAGCATAACAGTGAAAGCTAACCCCGTGTTTCCTAATGATATTTCCCAAGGGTAATATATAAAGCGTGAAAAGTAACGGCCCTAGTACTGAGCCTTGAGGAACTCCATACTGCACTTGTGATCGATATGATACCTCTTCATTCACTGCTACGAATTGATGGCGGTCAGATAAGTACAATTTGAACCATGCTAATGCACTTCCACTAATGCTAACAAAGTTTTCTAGTCTATTCAAAAGAATGTTGTGATCGATAGTGTCGAACGCAGCGCTAAGATCCAGTAGAACTAATAGAGAGATACAACCACGATCAGATGATAAGAGCAGGTCATTTGTAACTCTAATGAGAGCAGTCTCAGTACTATGATACGGTCTAAATCCTGACTGGAAATCCTCACAGATATCATTTTTCTCTAAGAAGGAATATAATTGTGAGGATACAACCTTTTCTAATATCTTTGACAGAAAAGGGAGATTCGAGATCGGTCTGTAATTAACTAAATCTTTGGGGTCAAGTTGTGTTTTTTTAATGAGAGGCTTAATAACAGCCAATTTAAAGTTTTTGGGGACATATCCTAATGACAATGACGAATTAATAATAGCCAAAAGAGGATCTATGACTCCTGGAAGCACCTCTTTTAGTAGTTTAGATGGAATAGGGTCTAACATACATGTTGTTGGTTTAGATGAATTAACAATTTTATACAATTCTTCCTCTCCTATAGTAGAGAATGAGTGGAATTGTTCCTCAGGGGATCTATAGTACACTATTTGATGTGATAATATAGCTGACGGCTGCATGGTTACAATTTGATCTCTAATAGTATCAATTTTGGAAGTAAAGTAGTTCATAAAATCATTACTGCTGTGCTGTTGGGAAATGTCAACACCTGTTGATGCTTTCTTTTTTGTTAATTTTGCCACTGTATTGAATAAATACCTGGGGTTATGTTTGTTTTGTTCTAAAAGAGACGAAAAGTAATCAGATCTAGCAGTTTTTAAAGCTTTTCTGTAGGATAGGGTACTTTCCCGCCAAGCTAAACGAAATACCTCTAGTTTTGTTTTCCTCCAGCTGCGCTCCATTTTCCGGGCTGCTCTCTTTAGAGTGCGAGTGTGCTCATTATACCACGGTGTTGGACTCTTTTCCTTAATCTTCCTTAAGCATAAAGGAGCAACCGTATCTAAAGTGCTAGAAAAGAGAGAGTTCATAGTTTCTGTTACATCATCAAGTTGTTTTGAGCTGTTGGATATGCTAAGGAATTGAGATAAATCAGGAAGATTACTTACAAAGCAGTCTTTTGTGGTAGAAGTGATGGTTCTACCATATTTGTAAGAAGGAGTTGAATTTACAGCTTTAACTATGTGGAGTTTACACAAGACTAGATACTGATCTGATATATCATCGCTTTGCTGCAGAATTTCAACACCATTAACATCAATTCCATGTGACAGTATTAAATCTAGAGTATGATTTCGACTATGAGTAGGTCCTGAAACGTGTTGTCTAACCCAATAGAGTTCAGAATGTCTATGAATGCTGATCCTAATGCATCTTTTTCATTATCAACATGGATATTAAAATCACCCACAATTTAGGACTCTATCTGCAGCCAGCACTAACTCTGATAGAAAATCAGCAAATTCTTTAATAAAGTCTGTATGGTGCCCTGGTGGCCTGTATACAGTAGCCAGTACAAACGTCATGGGGGATTTATCATTAATACTTTTTCTCTAGATAATTTTATATGAAGCACCATTACTTCAAAGGAGTTATACTTAAAGCCGGTCTTCTGAGAAATACTGAGAATATTGTTATAAATTGTAGCAACACCTCCCCCTTTGCCTTTTGGAC
>CM041797.1:56104578-56162078 GCA_023376895.1 Aspiorhynchus laticeps
TGTGTGACTCCTGTCAGCTTTAACAACAATCACCATCAGTGTGTGTGTGTGTGTGTGTGTGTGTGACTCCTGTCAGCTTTAACAACAATCACCATCAGTGTGTGTGTGTGTGACTCCTGTCAGCTTTAACAACAATCACCATCAGTGTGTGTGTTTGTGTGTTAGGGCTGTAGTCAAGTCCACCTTTGTCGAGTCCAAGACCAGGACTATCGAGTCCGAGTCAAGACCGAGTCCAAAGAGGTTCGAGTCCAAGTCAAGTCCAAGTCCAAGAGGTTCGAGTCCAAGTCAAGTCCAAGTCCAAATGAGACAGTCAAAACAGAGAAAGAAAAAAAGAATCTTCTTCAAAACCCACATACTTAACTATAATTTATGTGATACAAGAGACAGCATATCTTCTATTCTAAGATAATCATTCTGCATTATTATTTGTAATGATCTAAAAGCATGTGCAGCAACACTGTAGGATCAAATAAGGCTATTTTATTTACTTTAGGTTTAGCAATTTCACTAAAGTCACATAAGCTGAAGTGCAACTTCACATTTTCAGCATTTTTATTATAGTATAGCAATCACATTCTGTGCTGCCAATGGAAAATATTACAAATAACAAGCAACATAAGTGTAAAAAAATCTACATGTTCCCATTCTTGAACTTGTTACTTGTTCTAAAGCAGGGTGTCCAAACTCAGTCCTAGAAGGCCAGTGTCCTGCAGAGTTTAGCTCCAACTTGCCTCAAAACACCTGCCTGAAAGTTTCTAGTATGCTTAGATTAGCTATTTCAGGTGTGTTTGATAAGGGTTGGAGCTAAACTCTGCAGGACACCAGCCCTCCAGGACCAAGTTTCAAGACCCCTGTCATAAAGAAACCATAGTACAATATAACCCTCTCAAGCAAGGCTGTATAGCATATAAACACCTTCAGGTCTGTGTATCTGTGTGTGGCCGCGCATGCATTTGTTTGCTCTTTGCCTTAGGCCATATAATATAGGTGCTGTATAATATATACATCCCCCGGGGATGGGGGATATAGACAGTGTTACAGGTGTTCATTTAGTTCAGTTATAGAGAACAGACAATTAAAGATTGAAAAATTAAAGAAATTAAAACTTGGAAGTTTTTTTTTATTTGTTTCTATTGCTGGGCGATATGGCAAAAAAAAAAAAAAAATCTTGATTGTCAATTCTCGATTTTGTACGATTTTAACTAGTCAACTTGAAAATATAACTACAACATGATTCAAGCTACTTTTTCTTTATTAACCCTCTAGTTAAAGAAAACTCTATTCTAAGTGCACCACACATGAAGTTGTCAACATGATTTAAATGTTAAACAAATCGCTAAATATATTTGCAGAAAAGATGCATGAACTACAACTACATCTTGTACAAACTTTTCTTATGCATGTTATATGTTCAGAAATAATACAAGAAAAATACTTTTCAAGTAATTCAAATTCAAAATGACTGAAGGTATAACACCTAGAGTGCTATTATTAACTATAAAGGCTCTGTAAAACAGAGAACAGCAGTTTTCAGCCTGTCACCCTGATGCAAACATGAAATATCAGACATACAGTAGTAGTTCTTCACAGGTTTCCGACATTGTGTCTGTGGCCAAAATAAAAATTATTTATGCCTCCGCGCAGCGCGCATACTCGGAGCCAGGCATAGGACACAGGCACGCAGCTGTGCATTAACCAGGCGACCAATGGCAATGCCCGTTCTAGATGGAACTAAACCAATTACATTACCCATTTTCCGAACAAGCGAGCCAGATTAATGGTTTTGTTTTGAAAGAGAAAAAAAAAGCATCTATAGCTGGACTCGGTCGAGACCAACTAGAACATTTGGCGAGTCCAAATACCAACGAGTCCAAGACAAGTCCGAGACGATAGAAAAACGTCTCGAGTCCGGTCAGCCCTAGTGTGTGTGTGTGTGTGTGTGTGTGACTCCTGTCAGCTTTAACAACAATCACCATCAGTGTGTGTGTGTGTGTGTGACTCCTGTCAGCTTTAACAACAATCACCATCAGTGTGTGTGTGTGTGTGTGTGTGACTCCTGTCAGCTTTAACAACAATCACCATCAGTGTGTGTGTGTGTGTGTGTGTGACTCCTGTCAGCTTTAACAACAATCACCATCAGTGTGTGTGTGTGTGACTCCTGTCAGCTTTAACAACAATCACCATCAGTGTGTGTGTGTGTGTGACTCCTGTCAGCTTTAACAACAATCACCATCAGTGTGTGTGTGTGTGTGTGTGTGACTCCTGTCAGCTTTAACAACAATCACCATCAGTGTGTGTGTGTGTGTGACTCCTGTCAGCTTTAACAACAATCACCATCTGTGTGTGTGTGTGTGTGTGTGTGAGACTCCTGTCAGCTTTAACAACAATCACCATCAGTGTGTGTGTGTGTGAGACTCCTGTCAGCTTTAACAACAATCACCATCAGTGTGTGTGTGTGTGTGTGCGGGTTTATGTGGTTTATGAGGACACAAATTTGTATAATGACATGGGTATAACAGAGGTATTACAATTTGAAGGTGTTTTATGAGGACACTGCCTATGTCCCCGTAATTCAAAAGGCTTAAAAAACATACTAAATGGTGTTTTTTTGAAAATCTAAAAATGCACACAGTCTCCTGTGAGGGCTAAGTTTAGGTGTAGGGTAGGTGTAGGGCAATAGCACACACAGTTTGTTCAGTATAAAAACCATTACGCCTATGGAGAGTCCCCGTAAACCACAAAAACCAACATGTGTGTGTTTGTGAGTGTGTGTGTGTGTGTGACTCCTGTGAGCTTTAACAACAATCACCATCAGTCTAAAGCAGGAGTATTCAGTTACACTATAATCAATATTCAGGATCTTGGGTCCTCGGAGCTAAAGACCAGTGGCTTCTGAGAATCTTTCTTTAAAAAAAACAACAACAACTTGGGTTGAGCCCAATTAGATATGAATATTAAGAGATGAGATCAGATGTTTTATCAGCTATTATTATTTTTGATATTTAGACACATATGTAAGGCAGAAGGTCATGTGTCTGAGGAAAGATACTATATATGAGGTTCAGAGTTTTCTTCTTGAATCTGAACCATTTTAATATTTTGCTTAAAACAAACATAATCAAAACACTCTCATCATGAGCAGAAAACAAAGATAACTAGTAACTTCAAACTTTGTTGTCTTTACTTGCCTTCTACAAATAATTTCCCTAATTTTAACAATTATATATTTATTTGTAAATGCTCTTAAAATACTGATTAATAATGCTGAATGTAGATGATAAAAATGTGGTGTCACAAACCTGGTTTGAACGATCAGAAATAACTATATTTGCAGCAGTTGTTTTCTGCAGTGTTTTAGTGAAAGTATGGATCTATTTTGCTGCTCGCTGTGTTTCTGCTTCTGTTTTTAATATAACCGCATCTTTCAAAGCTATTAATGATGCTTTAGTGTCTTTATATGAAAGAAACACACATGAGAAGAGCTTGAATGAAGTGTGTTTGACTCTAAATATATACAAATATGAATGGAAAATATGTTTTTAAAATATACATGGAACCAAGCCGAGGTCTGGACCTAAAGTTTGCATATTTAGAGAATTACGTATTTTTGAGTAATCTATATTTATCATGCTTTAGTTTCCTCAGTAAATCACACATCTGAGAAATCATTCATTATAATTTTTCTGACAGCTAGATGATGCAGAGCATCACTGACAAAATATGCATTTAATTTCACTTGTAGTTATTATTAATTGCTTACAATCTCTGAAACTATGGCTCGTTTTCTCTAAACTCTACACAGAAACACAAACTCTACACACAACCACAAACTCTACACAAAACCACACTCTACACAGAAACACAAACTCTACACAGAAACACAAACTCTACACAGAAACACAAACTCTACACAAAACCACAAACTCTACACAGAAACACAAACTCTACACAGAAACACAAACTCTACACAGAAACACAAGCTCTACACAAAACCACACACTCTACACTGAAACACAAACTCTACACAGAAACACAAACACTAGACAAAACCACAAACTCTACACAAAACCACAAACTCTACACAAAACCACAAACTCTACACTGAAACACAAACTCTACACAGAAACACAAACTCTACACAGAAACACAAACTCTACACAAAAACACAAACTCTACACAGAAACACAAACTCTACACAGAAACACAAGCTCTACACAAAACCACACACTCTACACTGAAACACAAACTCTACACAGAAACACAAACACTAGACAAAACCACAAACTCTACACAGAAACACAAACTCTACACAGAAACACAAACTATACACTGAAACACAAACTCTACACAGAAACACAAACTCTACACAGAAACACAAACTCTACACAGAAACACAAACTACACAAAACCACAAACTCTACACAGAAACACAAACTACACAAAACCACAAACTCTACACAGAAACACAAACTCTACACAAAACCACAAACTCTACACAGAGACACAAACTCTACACAAAACCACAAACTCTACACAGAAACACAAACTCTACACAGAAACAAAAACTCTACACAGAAACACAAACTCTACACAGAACCACAAACTCTACACAGAAACACAAACTCTACACAGAAACACAAGTTCTACACAAAACCACAAACTCTACACAAAACCACACACTCTACACTGAAACACAAACTCTACACAGAAACACAAACACTAGACAAAACCACAAACTCTACACAAAACCACAAACTCTACACAAAACCACAAACTCTACACTGAAACACAAACTCTACACAGAAACACAAACTCTACACAGAAACACAAACTCTACACAAAACCACAAACTCTACACAGAAACACAAACTCTACACAAAACCACAAACTCTACACAGAAACACAAACTCTACACAGAAACACAAACTCTACACAGAAACACAAACTCTACACAGAACCACAAACTCTACACAGAAACACAAACTCTACACAGAAACACAAGTTCTACACAAAACCACAAACTCTACACAAAACCACACACTCTACACTGAAACACAAACTCTACACAGAAACACAAACACTAGACAAAACCACAAACTCTACACAAAACCACAAACTCTACACAAAACCACAAACTCTACACTGAAACACAAACACTAGACAAAACCACAAACTCTACACAGAAACACAAACTCTACACAGAAACACAAACTATACACTGAAACACAAACTCTACACAGAAACACAAACTCTACACAGAAACACAAACTCTACACAAAACCACAAACTCTACACAAAACCACAAACTCTACACAGAAACACAAACTCTACACAGAAACACAAACTCTACACAAAACCACAAACTCTACACAAAACCACAAACTCTACACAGAAACACAAACTCTACACAAAACCACAAACTCTACACAGAAACACAAACTCTACACAAAACCACAAACTCTACACAGAAACACAAACTCTACACAGAAACACAAACTCTACACAAAACCACAAACTCTACACAGAAACACAAACTACACAAAACCACAAACTCTACACAGAAACACAAACTACACAAAACCACAAACTCTACACAGAAACACAAACTACACAAAACCACAAACTCTACACAGAAACACAAACTACACAAAACCACAAACTCTACACAAAACCACAAACTCTACACAGAAACACAAACTCTACACAGAAACACAAACTCTACACAGAAACACAAACTCTACACAAAACCACAAACTCTACACAGAAACACAAACTCTACACAAAACCACAAACTCTACACAGAAACACAAACTCTACACAGAAACACAAACTCTACACAAAACCACAAACTCTACACAGAAACACAAACTCTACACAGAAACACAAACTCTACACAAAACCACAAACTCTACACAGAAACACAAACTCTACACAGAAACACAAACTCTACACAGAAACACAAACTCTACACAAAACCACAAACTCTACACAGAAACACAAACTCTACACAAAACCACAAACTCTACACAGAAACACAAACTCTACACAGAAACACAAACTCTACACAAAACCACAAACTCTACACAGAAACACAAACTACACAAAACCACAAACTCTACACAGAAACACAAACTACACAAAACCACAAACTCTACACAGAAACACAAACTCTACACAAAACCACAAACTCTACACAGAGACACAAACTCTACACAAAACCACAAACTCTACACAGAAACAAAAACTCTACACAGAAACACAAACTCTACACAGAACCACAAACTCTACACAGAAACACAAACTCTACACAGAAACACAAGTTCTACACAAAACCACAAACTCTACACAAAACCACAAACTCTACACAGAAACACAAACTCTACACAGAAACACAAACTACACACAGAAACACAAACTACACAGAAACACAAACTCTACACAAAACCACAAACTCTACACAGAAACACAAACTCTACACAAAACCACAAACTCTACACAGAAACACAAACTCTACACAAAACCACAAACTCTACACAGAAACACAAACTCTACACAGAAACAAAAACTCTACACAGAACCACAAACTCTACACAGAAACACAAACTCTACACAGAAACACAAGTTCTACACAAAACCACAAACTCTACACAAAACCACAAACTCTACACAGAGACACAAACTCTACACAAAACCACAAACTCTACACAGAAACAAAAACTCTACACAGAAACACAAACTCTACACAGAACCACAAACTCTACACAGAAACACAAACTCTACACAGAAACACAAGTTCTACACAAAACCACAAACTCTACACAAAACCACAAACTCTACACAGAAACACAAACTCTACACAGAAACACAAACTACACACAGAAACACAAACTACACAGAAACACAAACTCTACACAAAACCACAAACTCTACACAGAAACACAAACTCTACACAAAACCACAAACTCTACACAGAAACACAAACTCTACACAAAACCACAAACTCTACACAGAAACACAAACTTTACACAGAACCACAAACTCTACACAGAAACACAAACTCTACACAGAAACACAAACTCTACACAAAACCACAAACTCTACACAGAAACAAAAACTCTACACAGAAACACAAACTCTACACAAAACCACAAACTCTACACAGAAACACAAACACTACACAGAAACACAAACTCTACACAAAACCACAAACTCTACACAGAAACACAAACTCTACACAGAAACAAAAACTCTACACAGAAACACAAACTCTACACAGAACCACAAACTCTACACAGAAACACAAACTCTACACAGAAACACAAGTTCTACACAAAACCACAAACTCTACACAAAACCACACACTCTACACTGAAACACAAACTCTACACAGAAACACAAACACTAGACAAAACCACAAACTCTACACAAAACCACAAACTCTACACAAAACCACAAACTCTACACTGAAACACAAACTCTACACAGAAACACAAACTCTACACAGAACCACAAACTCTACACAGAAACACAAACTCTACACAGAAACACAAACACTAGACAAAACCACAAACTCTACACAGAAACACAAACTCTACACAGAAACACAAACTATACACTGAAACACAAACTCTACACAGAAACACAAACTCTACACAGAAACACAAACTCTACACAAAACCACAAACTCTACACAAAACCACAAACTCTACACAGAAACACAAACTCTACACAGAAACACAAACTCTACACAGAAACACAAACTCTACACAAAACCACAAACTCTACACAAAACCACAAACTCTACACAGAAACACAAACTCTACACAAAACCACAAACTCTACACAGAAACACAAACTCTACACAAAACCACAAACTCTACACAGAAACACAAACTCTACACAGAAACACAAACTCTACACAAAACCACAAACTCTACACAGAAACACAAACTACACAAAACCACAAACTCTACACAGAAACACAAACTACACAAAACCACAAACTCTACACAGAAACACAAACTCTACACAAAACCACAAACTCTACACAGAAACACAAACTCTACACAGAAACACAAACTCTACACAGAAACACAAACTCTACACAAAACCACAAACTCTACACAGAAACACAAACTCTACACAAAACCACAAACTCTACACAGAAACACAAACTCTACACAGAAACACAAACTCTACACAAAACCACAAACTCTACACAGAAACACAAACTCTACACAGAAACACAAACTCTACACAAAACCACAAACTCTACACAGAAACACAAACTCTACACAGAAACACAAACTCTACACAGAAACACAAACTCTACACAAAACCACAAACTCTACACAGAAACACAAACTCTACACAAAACCACAAACTCTACACAGAAACACAAACTCTACACAGAAACACAAACTCTACACAAAACCACAAACTCTACACAGAAACACAAACTACACAAAACCACAAACTCTACACAGAAACACAAACTACACAAAACCACAAACTCTACACAGAAACACAAACTCTACACAAAACCACAAACTCTACACAGAGACACAAACTCTACACAAAACCACAAACTCTACACAGAAACACAAACTCTACACAGAAACAAAAACTCTACACAGAAACACAAACTCTACACAGAACCACAAACTCTACACAGAAACACAAACTCTACACAGAAACACAAGTTCTACACAAAACCACAAACTCTACACAAAACCACAAACTCTACACAGAAACACAAACTCTACACAGAAACACAAACTACACACAGAAACACAAACTACACAGAAACACAAACTCTACACAAAACCACAAACTCTACACAGAAACACAAACTCTACACAAAACCACAAACTCTACACAGAAACACAAACTCTACACAAAACCACAAACTCTACACAGAAACACAAACTCTACACAAAACCACAAACTCTACACAGAAACACAAACTCTACACAGAAACAAAAACTCTACACAGAAACACAAACTCTACACAGAACCACAAACTCTACACAGAAACACAAACTCTACACAGAAACACAAGTTCTACACAAAACCACAAACTCTACACAAAACCACAAACTCTACACAGAAACACAAACTCTACACAGAAACACAAACTACACACAGAAACACAAACTACACAGAAACACAAACTTTACACAGAACCACAAACTCTACACAGAAACACAAACTCTACACAGAAACACAAACTCTACACAAAACCACAAACTCTACACAGAAACAAAAACTCTACACAGAAACACAAACTCTACACAAAACCACAAACTCTACACAGAAACACAAACACTACACAGAAACACAAACTCTACACAAAACCACAAACTCTACACAGAAACACAAACTCTACACAGAAACACAAACTCTACACAAAACCGCAAACTCTACACAGAAACACAAACTCTACACAGAAACACAAACACTAGACAAAACCACAAACTCTACACAGAAACACAAACTCTACACAAAACCACAAACTCTACACAGAAACACAAACTCTACACAGAAACACAAACTCTACACAAAACCACAAACTCTACACAAAACCACAAACTCTACACAGAAACACAAACTCTACACAGAAACACAAACACTAGACAAAACCACAAACTCTACACAAAACCACAAACTCTACACAGAAACACAAACTCTACACAGAAACACAAACTCTACACAGAACCACAAACTCTACACAGAACCACAAACTCTACACAAAACCACAAACTCTACACAGAAACACAAACTCTACACAAAACCACAAACTCTACACAAAACCACAAACTCTACACAGAAACACAAACTCTACACAAAACCACAAACTCTACACAGAAACACAAACTCTACACAAATCCACAAACTCTACACAAACACAAACTCTACACAGAAACACAAACTCTACACAAAACCACAAACTCTACACAGAAACACAAACTCTACACAGAAACACAAACTCTACACAGAAACACAAACACTACACAGAAACACAAAAGCTTCTTTCAGAACTGTTTTAACTCTTATAAAAACATGTTTTCATAGTAACTCTACACACAATCATCAAATGATCATCCATACACACAGCAAACTCCACACAGATGTGAGGAATGTAAAACAGGACTATCTTGTGTTTTGTGTGTTCAGTGTTCAGTGGAGTTTGTGTATGAGCACAAATACACTGTATATACAGTCTGTCTGCACAACTGATGAACTCTACACTTACTGAACTGAATCAACACTGAACTGACTTGAGCTCTAGAAGCACACTATTGGCTCGTTAGAGCTGCTTTACAGCACAATCTCAATCTGTTACTGCTTTGAATCAATCTGTACTGTAGAAAGCGTTATAGAAATAAAGCTGACTTGACTTGTGTGCATGATAAACCCACAACCGCTGCTTTACACAACACTAGTCTGCACTGTTTTAGGCCTGACAGGGTTTTTCACAGAGTTGTGTTTGGGCTCCAGAAGTCTAGGACCAGCACTGCTAGTGAGATCTGAATCACTAGTCGCTCTTCAACAGCTTTCACTATATTAGTGAACACATTTGTGAAGAGTGAGGACAGTTTGCACTTTATCTGTAAACACACACAGACATCTTCACTGTTGTGTTGTTCTTGATGTTTCTCTCTTCTTGTGTTCAGATGCTTGTGATCTCACACTGGATCCAAACACAGCACACACTCGACTCATTCTGTCTGATGAGAACAAGAAGATCACAGGTGTGAAAGATCGTCAGCTGTATCCTGATCATCCAGAGAGATTTGATGATGCTCCTCAGGTTCTGTGTGTTGAGAGTCTGACTGGACGCTGTTACTGGGAGGCTGAATGGAGCGGAGATGCTGGTATATCAGTGTCATATAAAGGAATCAGCAGGAAAGGAGGGAGTGACTGTGTGTTTGGAGTCAATGACAAATCCTGGAGTCTGTGGTGGTTCAATAACAGATTCACTGTCCATCACAATAATATCAGAACTGATATACCTGCTGTTCGTTCATCCTCTAAGAGAGCAGGAGTGTATGTGGACGTGTCGACCGGCTCTCTGTCCTTCTACAGCGTCTCTGACACACACACACTCACACACTTACACACACTCAACACCACATTCACTGAACCCCTCTGTGCTGGATTCAGGGTTTATTCTGGTTCCTCAGTGTCTCTGTGTGATATTAAACGATAGAGAGACTCTCTTTAAATCCTCTTTCTGATGTTCACATGCACACAAACTCATCAAATCTCACATCATTACATTTATATTCATTCATAATTAAATAGTTTTTCATTCTTCATCTAGAAGTTATGAATCTAGATCAGACACATACTGTTCTGAATCGTAAACAGATTAATAAGTTTACTTTACAGTTTTTTACGTTTGGTTAGGCACGATTTTAAAAACAAGGCTCATTTTGTCAAAACTCTACACACAGCTCACACATCTACACACACACACACATCTACACACACACACACACACACAGCTCACACATCTACACACACACACACATCTACACACAGCTCACATCTACACACACACACAAATCTACACACACACATCTACACACACACACACACATCTACACACACAAGTAGCAGAACATCTCAGATCTTTTGCCAAATGAAACACTTCATTCAAAACTTTACAATATTGTAACAAAACCCAGTTTCAGTAGCGTATGGTTCATTCAGTCGGATTCTGCTGTGCTCAATCTTAAACACTTGATACATTTCTAGCTTTCTAATGATACAGAGACTGAGAATGTGCTGATAGTTCTGCTGATTTGGGCTGAAGTTTTGCTCCTTGGGTGTCAGGTACACTAATTGGGTGTTATTTGTCATTTTAGTGTGTAAGCAATCGTAAAAAACTGTAATATGTATATTGTAAACTGGTCATCAAATGTAAACGCACTCACACACACACACACACTCTCTCTTTCTCTCTCACACACACACACACACACACACACTCACACTCTCTCTCTCACACACACACACACACACACACACACTCACACACACACACACACTCTCACACTCACACACACACACACACTCTCACACACACACACACACACACACACACACACACACACACACTCTCACACACACACACACACAGCAAAAAAACACATTTTATATGTTAATTTAGATTTTTTTGTAAAATAATATAAATGCATAATATAATATTGAAATGGAAATAACTGTATTTAAATGCATAACATTTTTGAACGATTACAATTAAATTAGTTATTATTAGCTAGTAAACTAGTAAAACTACACATTATGAACAGCTATAGTGTTAATCAGTGTATTAGTAGTTAGTTAGTGTGCTACACTTTAAGAGAAGTCTGTACAATAGAGCATAATCTACTGATAATATGAAGGAATATTCTGTATTGATTTTTCACAGGTTTTTACCTGCATTTTTAATTGTTGCATTGTGTTTTGGGGTTACAGCAGCTAACAGATAAAGTCCTGGAAAATTACTAGCTTTTCTATTTTTCTAGATATGTTTCTGTACCAACTGATCAACAATCACAAGTACAAGCTACTAACAAAGTGTATCATAAATGAACAATTATTAAATTATGGAATAATTTTAAATTAAACAACTGCAAATATCAGCTAATTTGATTCACGTGATGTGTGCATCTTTGTTTTCCTCTTTTTGTGTAATTTAAAAGGTAAATGTTACTTTTTATCATTTGAGTCACTTATCAAAAGTTGCCAAATACATTTAAAAAATGGCTAAATTTGTTGCTAGCTGCTTTTGGGAGAAATAGTTGCTAGGGTGGTCTGAAAAATGGCTAATTTGTCAACAGTGTGCATGAATGTGAAGGTTTGAGATCCATGTTTACAAACACAACACCTGTTCAGAGCTGGTTTGTGCTTAATGATGTCACAGAGCGTACCGTTGATCTGAAGCCGGCGTGTGATTGGTGCTTTAGCGCTAAAGAGGCGGAGTCAACACTGCTTTTATGTGTTTCCCGGTGATTTACTGGTATTACTGTGTGAAAGCGGTAGTGTGCTTAAAAGCATGTAATGATGATGAAAATGTAGCTTTCATCACGAATACATTACATTTGAAAATATATTCAAATAGAAAGCAGTTATTTTAAATCTAAATATTAGTGTTTTTGCTGTACATTGGATCAAATAAGAGACTTCTTTAAACAACAGTAAAAATCTCACTATTCAAACACTTTTAACTGGTAGTATGTAAAATAATGTGATTTCATCAGAGGTTTGGTCTTAAATTTATATAAGGTGGTATTAAACTGAACTTGTTTATATCTGTAGACAGACTCTGGAAAGAAGCGAGGCTTAATATGGCTTAATAGTGCTATTAAAAGATCAAATTAAATATACAGTTTATTAATATACAATGTATATAGTGTTTTCCTCCCATACCACATAATGTGTCATAATGGACTAAGATTATAAAGACCAAATATGCTCCTCTTCATTATTAAAACATAATTAATATGTACAGATAAGCAGGTGAGCACAGAATAAACGCGTTAGACAGAAACGGTCTACAGCTCTTTTATATCAATATCTTTGTCCATTAAGCTACATTACGTGTTTTATTCATAATGATTTTCTACGGGAGGAAAACATTTAATGTGTAATTTAACACATTGTGTTCTGGGCTCGTCTGCTCCTTTAATATCAGTTAACCCGTTTAATCCCAAATTTTTCCCAGATATGAAAATATCCATATTTTTTGGAAAAGTGTGTGAAAAATTGTGTTTTATGATCAGTCACAGTTGTGGGATAATGTGTGCACAACATATTTCTGCAGTCATAAAAATTGTTATATATCTTAGCTCAGCTATTTTAAACTGTTTGATCACAGGTTATTATTATGCATAAAAATACGTCATACAACATTGAAATGCGGTGATGTTTGAATTTTATCTCCATGTTCCTATCAAAGACTTGCTTTCTGTCCTCCACTGCCCCCTCAAGGCTAGGAGCTGCATAACATGATCAATCTATACTCAAACAGCTTGAATATTACATGTTATTCATAAAGTCTGAAGCTCTGTGGATGAAACACCACTAAAACATCGTAGTAGTTTGGATGGGAAGGGTCGGTAATTACAGTCTATCCTCCAAAATACAAGAATAACAACAGCAGCTAATGATTATAGACGGGTTGATAAACGATCTTCCAGCATCTGTGGTGCTCAGCTCTAATCAAGCCAGTGTTGATTGGGGTTTATCATGGACTCTTGTAGCTCTGTTCAGAGTTTGTTTGATTTTACAAACAGTAATTTGCTGTTTTTATTAGGGATGCAACGATACCATTTTTTCAGATCCGATCCGATCCGATCCAGAAAATTCTGAGTATCGGCCGATTCCGATCCGATCCTAGCGCAGTTTTTTTTTTTTTTTTTATAAATCAATGTAGAGTTTCTATACTTCTGTGTCACTCTTTTGTGTGTTAAACACAAGCTAATAGACAATTTAATTTTAATGAAAAATAACATGAAAATATATAGGGGCTGTTTACACCTGGTCACTTCATGCGTTTTGTAGTATAAATCTGATCTCTCAAAACACTTCAGGAGGTGGTCTGGGACGAAACTAGACAAGTGTAAATGCATCTGGTTGTTGAATCCACATATGTGAATTTTACTCCTCCCAAAATATTAAAATAATAACTGTGTGAGACCGTGTTATAGGCTATATGACATTTTAGTCAGATATGACTGCGCTAATGCAACAAGCGTAACTGCGGCGAGTATCTGAGTATTTCTTCAGCAAGCAGATGCTCAAACTGCCGTGAGTGAAACTGAAAGAAAGACGCAGATGCTCAACACAATCATCTTCATTAACAGTATAAGACAGGTTTATCTTTCCAGTGCTGATGCTGCACGCTCTCCTATTGCGGTCTTTGATCTTGAAATGAGCTGATAATTAATAAAATGCAGCGCTTTTGATTTCGTTGACGTGAACTTCGTTAAATTGAAATATAGCGCGGGAATTGAAGCTCGGATTTATATCCATTTATGTGGCCAAGTGTAAATGGAAACGCTTAAACAAATCAGATTGATATCTGATCAGAGAAAACACATGACCAGGTGTAAACAGACCCATTCATAATCTATGACAAAAATACTATAAGGGAGATTTTAAACTAGGTTAGTGGATAATTTAGCAGCAAAAGTTATTCTAGAAAAATCATGAGTGCACAATTTTATAAAATCTAAACATTTAGTGAAATAACATTATTTAGTGGGGAACAAATAAAAGTGAATATGTGAAGGACTAAATCTGGTAAAATGTTACACATTGCTCTTTGTATTGTTCTAAAATACATTAATGAAAACAAGTAAATGTATTTATTTATAAATATAAACTACAAAATAAATACATTTTAAAAGACATTTCTTTTAAATATATAGCACAGTAATGAAGGCAGCAACATATGATAGAGGAGTCCTGCCTCCATTACTGTGCTATACATTAGATTATTAATAGCCTTGATAGGACAGTACAAGAAACACTATAAATAATATTTCATTGCGCAAAAGTATTATAATACGAAAAGCTCCAATAGAGAACGGCACAAAGCTCTTATGCGCTTCCCGTGTGCAGAATGATGCGCTTGAAGCAGCACGGAGTCACAGCTCCGGAGCTCAAAGCACAGAGGAAAGAGAGATTGATGCGTAGCTTATTAAATCTGCGCGATAGTTTATTGAGCCTTTTCTTTTAATGGTTTTAAATCTCAGTTATTGAGCGCTCTTGAAGAGAGTTTCATTGTTTTGACTGTAGTAACCGAACACAACACGCAGTTTGAATGCTGAACGAAGGATAACAGACAGCCGCAGCAGAGAGAAGAGTTTACCAGAACTTGAATTTAACGACTTAAATATTAATCTGTACCTCACATTAAACTATGGAACGGCTTCAGAACACTTGGACTTGGACTTTATGGTGCTTTATAATGCTTTTGTGCTTTCGTGGGGCTTAACAATAACACAGAATAGTATACGCAGAATATCGGATTTGGATCGGTCTCGTCTCACCGATACCCGATCCGCGGAAAATGACCGGATCGGAGCCGATACCGATACTGAGTATCGGATCGATGCATCCCTAGTTTTTATCATGGTCATTATTTCTGGCTCGTTATGATGTTCAGCTTCTCTGAATGACGTGTGTATGTGAAGTATTACAGGCTTACTATAAAACACCGTCTGGAGATGGATTTATCATCAAATTTACTGTTATACATTTTGAGAGTGCTGTGTGTGTATTGTATATACAGTGGAGTGTGTATTGTATATACAGTACGGAAAGTATTCAGACCCCCTTAAATTTTTCACTCTTTGTTATATTGCAGCCATTTGCTAAAATCATTTGTTAATTTTTTTTCCTCATTAATGTACACACAGCACCCCATATTGACAGAAAAACACAGAATTGTTGACATTTTTGCAGATTTATTAAAAAAGAAAAACTGAAATATCACATGGTCCTAAGTATTCAGACCCTTTGCTGTGACACTCATATATTTAACTCAGGTGCTGTCCATTTCTTCTGATCATCCTTGAGATGGTTCTACACCTTCATTTGAGTCCAGCTGTGTTTGATTATACTGATTGGACTTGATTAGGAAAGCCACACACCTGTCTATATAAGACCTTACAGCTCACAGTGCATGTCAGAGCAAATGAGAATCATGAGGTCAAAGGAACTGCCTGAAGAGCTCAGAGACAGAGTTGTGGCAAGGCACAGATCTGGCCAAGGTTACAAAAAACTTTCTGCTGCACTTAAGGTTCCTAAGAGCACAGTGGCCTCCATAATCCTTAAATGGAAGACGTTTGGGACGACCAGAACCCTTCCTAGAGCTGGCCGTCCGGCCAAACTGAGCTATCGGGGGAGAAGAGCCTTGGTGAGAGAGGTAAAGAAGAACCCAAAGATCACTGTGGCTGAGCTCCAGAGATGCATTCGGGAGATGGGAGAAAGTTGTAGAAAGTCAACCATCACTGCAGCCCTCCACCAGTCGGGGCTTTATGGCAGAGTGGCCCGACGGAAGCCTCTCCTCAGTGCAAGACACATGAAAGCCCGCATGGAGTTTGCTAAAAAACACCTGAAGGATTCTCTGGTCTGATGAGACCAAGATAGAACTTTTTGGCCTTAATTCTAAGCGGTATGTGTGGAGAAAACCAGGCACTGCTCATCACCTGTCCAATACAGTCCCAACAGTGAAGCATGGTGGTGGCAGCATCATGCTGTGGGGGTGTTTTTCAGCTGCAGGGACAGGACGACTGGTTGCAATCGAGGGAAAGATGAATGCGGCCAAGTACAGGGATATCCTGGACGAAAAGCTTCTCCAGAGTGCTCAGGACCTCAGACTGGGCCGAAGGTTTACCTTCCAACAAGACAATGACCCTAAGCACACAGCTAAAATAACGAAGGAGTGGCTTCACAACAACTCCGTGACTGTTCTTGAATGGCCCAGCCAGAGCCCTGACTTAAACCCAATTGAGCATCTCTGGAGAGACCTAAAAATGGCTGTCCACCAACGTTTACCATCCAACCTGACAGAACTGGAGAGGATCTGCAAGGAGGAATGGCAGAGGATCCCCAAATAAACTTGTTGCATCTTTCCCAAAAAGACTCATGGCTGTATTAAATCAAAAGGGTGCTTCTACTAAATACTGAGCAAAGGGTCTGAATACTTAGGACCATGTGATATTTCAGTTTTTCTTTTTTAATAAATCTGCAAAAATGTCAACAATTCTGTGTTTTTCTGTCAATATGGGGTGCTGTGTGTACATTAATGAGGAAAAAAAATTAACTTAAATGATTTTAGCAAATGGCTGCAATATAACAAAGAGTGAAAAATTTAAGGGGGTCTGAATACTTTCCGTACCCACTGTATGTGTGCATATTATATGTATTATATATATATAATGTGTGTGTATGTATATAATTGCACTTCATGTATAATAAAAACAGAGAATAAATCTGTTACCATTTTAAGGAATTATAAAACTGAAATTGATTTTCGTTTTCATTGCATTGAAACAAGCAGTGTTTATTTGGTTCATTTTGAAAGCAGATTTTAAAAACTGATAAGTTTGTGCCATTATCTGGTCATTACTTAGTGATGGAAGCTTTGATTCTTTCAAGAGATTCGTTCAGATTCAGTTCGTTCACCAAAATGATTCGTACTGATTCAGTTCGTTCACCAAAATGATTCGTACTGATTCAGTTCGTTCACCAAAATGCTTTGTACTGATTCAGTTCATTCACCAAAATGATTCGTACTGATTCGTTCACTGATTCATTCAGTGATCATTTCTTCATATGACATAAATACGCCAGCAGTTGGCGAAAAAGAATGTCTTATGTGTTATGAATAAGTCACCGAACTTGCTAAAATATCTGATTTGGCTTTATTAAAATATGTGCTTAATCTACCCTTTAAATAAATGAAATAAGTCTAAATACGTGGTTCAGATGACCAAAGCATAAGCATTAACATTTTAATTGTTTGGGTAGACTTACACATTCATAAATCTGTGATTATGTTTAACGTGTGGTGGAGTTATGTTCTGTATGTTAAATATGAATATATAAGCGGTCAGTGCTGGGCGTATTCGTTCAGTAGATCCGATCGTTCGTGAATGAACAGTTGGTTAACGATAACGATGACGCGTGTAGTTTGGCATATTTACAGCAAAGAAAGAAATTTAGGGTAAACGTACCTATTAATCTCACTAAGATCTACATCGAGTCATTTTTAGTGCACAAGACATTGGTTTCAGTACAACACGTTATGTTAGAATAAAATATTAATCTCTCACACGATAATATTTGATTTTATTTTAAATGACAAAAGCATTTCTATTAAGATATACATCATTAAATTCAGAAAGTCTGGCTGCTAGTCAGCTAACTGTGTTCTGTAGCATTACTTATTATTTGTTCCTGGTCGTATCGTTTTGGCTGCGCACAAAGTTATGTTTAACTTTATATATGTATTTTGAACTTTACCATAGTACAGCGCTGACTTTGTGGCGTACGTTTGACTGAATTGTTTGCTTTTGTCTTTATTGCCTCTTATACGATGGCTATTATTGTTCATTAAAACTGTCATTTACCAAAAACTGGCAGAGTTGTGCTTATTGTGGCGCTTTATCGTCGATCGCTACTTTCCGGCATACACCACGCCTATCAATACAAATACAACCAATTCATGACAAGAAGCTACCCGTAACATTTATACCGAAAAGCTCTTTGAAATCATCTGGAATGCAATAAAGTAATTTTAAAGCGTTTGCTGCATGGATTTAAAAAATAGGCTATAGGCCTAATAAATAACTCACATATCAGACAAAACTGCATTGCAGCGATCCTTTGAATTGTAAGGTATTGATTTTTATAGGCTATTTTAGACGCCATCGGTTCATTGGACGTGCCTTTAGAGAGAAATGCATCTTTACGGATTACATAATGAAAGAGTTTTTGTTTTCGATTTGAGTTATTTCGTATTTAAAGCTTTCTCTAGATATATTTATCATATCTGTGACTCAATTCGTTGAGTTTCGGTTCATCATTGTGAAGTTTGATAGCTAATGGACAAGAATTTAAAAAATGTATAACAAATCAAGAAAATAGTCCTTACATTATATGTGTTCAAGAGACGTGGCTTAAACCTCAACTGAACTTTATAATTTATGGATATATTTCAATCAGAAGGGATAGATCTAAAGGAAATGGCGGTGGGGTTGCAACATTTACTAAACAAGGTATTGGGTATAGATCAGTTAAGGTCGATGGGGAGCAAGAGGTTGTGGTGGTGGAAATATGGGTAGGAGCTCAGAGAATTAGAATAATTAACTTTTATAATCCATGTGACAGGTTAAGTAAGGAAAAGCTAGAAAATATAGGAGGGAATGGAAGTCATAAAGTGTTGTGGTGTGGTGATTTTAATGCTCACAGTACATTATGGGGGAGTTCTATCACAGATTATAATGGAATGATCATAGAGGACATGATAGATTGGGGAGGATTAGTATGTATCAATGATGGGAGTTATACAAGAGTGGATTTGTCACGGGGAATATATTCAATGTTAGACTTGACACTAGTCTCTGAAAGTTTAGCTGGAAAATGTGATTGGAAAGTAATAAATCAAAGTAGAGTTGGTAGTGATCATTTTCTTATCAGCAGTACAACTGGTTTAGATATAGCACAAACTGTGGTGGAAAGAATGCCAAGGTGGAAGTTTAAAGCAGCCAACTGGGAAAAATTTAAGGAGATATGTCATAACAGAATGTCTGAATTTTGTAATTCTATGGAAGATGTAGAAGTTTTTAATGATAAGTTATGTGAAGTTCTACAGAATACTGCTGAAGAAGTAATAGGAAAGAAGAAGGCTGGTAACAGGAGGAAAGCCGTTCCATGGTGGAATGAGGAGTGTAGTGAGGCAATAAGTAAAAGAAATAAAGCACTTAAGAGAGTAAGAAGGTCATTTAGCTATCACGATTTTATGAAGTATAAAAGAGCACAGGCCATAGTGAGGAGAGTAATTCGGACATCTAAGAGAAACTATTGGAGGGATTTTTGTAGTAAGATTGGTGAAGATATTACAAATAATGAAGTATGGAGTATGATAAGAAAAATGGGAGGGACATCGAGAAATAGTAACATACCTGTATTGGTATATAACGATAGACTAATAATATCAGACAGTGATAAAGCAGAAGCGCTAGCAGAAACTTTTGTTAAAGTACATAGTAATTCAAATTTGTCAGAAGAAATGAGGAGGTATAGGGAACAAATCATGAGTAAGAACCCTCAGCTACTGGAGGAAAAAGGACCATCTGGATGTACGTTAGATTCAGAGTTTACTCTGTATGAGTTGAAGAAAGCGTTGGCAGGGGTTAAACAAACTTCTCCTGGAAGAGATGATATTTGCAATGAGATGGTAAAACATCTATCAGAGAATTCACTATATATCGTTTTGAGCCTCTTTAATAAGGTGTGGGAATCAGGGAAGTTACCAGCTGACTGGAAGCATGGTGTCATAGTGCCAATTGCAAAGCCTGGCAAAGATCATACACAACCTAATAACTATAGGCCCATAGCATTAACATCGAATCTTTGCACACTGATGGAGCGTATGGTAATGAGCAGATTGGTGCATGTCATTGAGTAGAAATACCTTTTATCATCATACCAAAGTGGTTTCCGGAAAGGGCGAAACACGATGGACTCTGTGCTCTGCTTGGAAGCTGAAATAAGAAAGGCACAAGTTAACAAGGAAGTGTTAGTAGGAGTATTTTTCGATGTTGAAAAAGCATATGACATGATGTGGAAAGAGGGACTGCTATTAAAATTAGAAAGAATGGATATAAAAGGAAGAATGAACAATTGGATCAAGAGTTTCTTGTTTAAAAGAAGTATTCAAGTTCGAGTGGGTTCTGCATTTTCTCAGATTTATCCAGTAGAGAGTGGAACACCTCAGGGACGTGTTAGTAGTCCTATTCTGTTCAATTTAATGATTAATGATATATTTACACAGATAGACATGGGTATAGGAAGGTCCTTGTATGCAGATGATGGAGCGCTGTGGAAAAGGGGGTGCAATGTGGGGCATGTGGAGAAGTGTATGCAGACTGCTGTTAATATAGTAGAGAATTGGGCTAGTGAATGGTGTTTCTAAAACTCAGGTGATATGTTTTACAAAAAGAAGAAACAATCCAGTTATAAATATTAAAATGTAATTGACATTAAAGTGTCAATGAGTAAAACAGAAGTAAAAGGGTTAATTGCAAATGAAATAAAGAAATGGCAGAAGGAGTGGGATAGTGGAAGAAAAGGTAGACACTTACATCACATTCAAGAGAAAGTAGGTCTAGAAAGAAGAAAGTATGGCAATAGAAAAGATGATGTTTTAATGTCAAGGATGCGTATTGGACATTGTTTGTTAAATCAGTGAATGATCAATCATAGAATGAGGAATCATGACACTGGAAAGTGTGATAACTGTGGTCATAATCAATAGAACACGTTCTTATAGTGTGTGATGCATATGAAAGAGAAAGATTTCTACTAAATCAAGCGTTAAGATCCTTGGGAATAAATCATTTGTCACCTCAGGTTATGTTAGGAAATGGCCCAAAGCAATCAAGAATATTACATGAATTAATTATTTTCTTAAAAGAAACAAGATTGATAAATAGAATTTAAGAGGTTGTTGTATTATTTAGTTAAATGTGTTGTTATATTTATTTATTTAAAAATGGTTTAGTAAAAACAATGATTTATTTTTTCCTCCCTGTCCCCTCCTCCAGTGTTAAGTGTGTTATTGTTATCCAACTTCCTAAACATTATGAGCTCCACACTCCTATCCAGCAGGTGACGGGAATGCGCCATTTTAGTTGGTTTGCCAGCCGCCATTAACACGAGAAGAAGAAGAAGAAGAAGAAGAAGCTTTTCCATTAGAACAGAGAAGACACTGGAGGCTAAAAACCCTCAAAAAGTATCATATTTAACGGTATGTTCAGTTATCAGCCTTTATTTAATATCGTGTCATGTTGTTATATGATATTCGGTGTATTTATCAGATCGTAACACTGCTGTTGTTTCCTAACAAGAACAAACACTGGCGCTCATGAAATGGATTGAAATCGAAAGTGAAAGTAAATATAACGGACTCCATTATGATTCAGAAGTGAAGAATTCGCTAATATTGACCGAAATATGTACATCATAAACGTAAAGGTATTTCCCCTGAAGCTAGGGTCATTATCAGTTGTTGGTGACATAAGCTGTGTTAAATATTTCTGCATATTTTAGCATGTTTTTCCTGAAGTATAATTTATTATTTAGAGGCCAAACATGTTTGATCTGAGAAGCCGTTTAGGGTGTGATTATCTCATGTTTGCTGGCCTCATAGAATAGCCACAGGCACATTTGTTCACTTTTAATAATAAAATGTTCTGGACAGGGCGGATCCAGACATTATAAACATTCAGGGCTTAGCCCAAATGTTGCCCCCCCCCAATTCTTCAAAATATATTATTTTTAGTTCAGTAGAAGAACAACATGAGCAATAATGACCATTTTAATTGTGGGTAAACTACCCCTTTTAGCTGATAAATGTGTTTAAGTAGAAACATGCAGTAATGTGGTCTAACTAAAATAAAGCCTTTCTTTCTAAAAGTGTCCATTATGTTTTGAGTCAAATTCTTACATTTAATCAGTGAATTAGAATAATAACACATTTGGGCTGTTACCAAGCAAATCAAATCAACACAGAAGCTGGTCTGAAGTGGCATTTAGATGTGTTTAATGCAAGACATGAATGCATTTAACTGCAATTACAAATGCATAAATAATGTTTTATGTATTATGCATAAAACGTTAAATACTATTATTTGAATTGAGTTAAACATGAACAAATCTAAATGTGAAATGAGTAGGTGGCAGCAAATCACTGTTAATAAGTGAGTCACTGATTGAACCGAATCATTTAAAGATTGATTCATTCAGGAACGAAGCACCGTCTGATGCTCAGAGACACAAAACAGTGCTGTGGCTGTGTTTGAAATGATCTTTTGCTGCTGAAATAGAGCAAGAACAGCCAATATGGTGTCTAAAACATAAGATATTAAATTAATATTTATTGAACAGTTGTATAAAATCAATATCACATCTGTAGTCATGCTGATTTTTTAAGAAATAAATGGCACTCTTCATGAGATATTTATTAACAATATGAAATATGAATATATACATTTTCTGCCCCCTTATCTTGAATTATGTGATCATTCTTAAAGCATATTATTAATAGTCTGAATCATGCAGTGACAGAACGCACTCTAGCTTTAAATGCGTAAACGCACGAAGCTTCAGCAAGTAGTCACTGTGCACTCTTTAGGTGTGTTTTATTTGGTTTTTGCCATATACTCGATAAAATTGATGTCTCACGAGTTCAGTATTTGCTCTAAACATGTGCAGATTTAGCTTGCATGAACTTGCCCAAGACATTAATGAACATAATTTACAAACAGTAACCCGCTAGGTAAAACAGCTTGAAGTGAATGGGATGAGAGGAGTGATAGACACGAGGCGTGTGTGAGAGAAAGCACAGCTGATGATATCGTTTCATCGATCCTGCGGGAACATTGAACCGTTTTAAATATTTCTGTATAATATGTGATAAACTATATTTTTGACAAAACTATTAACAAACCCAAAAGATTCGGGGCTCGAGCCCCAGAAGCCACCCCCCCCGCTCCGCCCCTGGTTCTGTAATAATATGAAAGCAGTGAGATTGAACATGATTTGTGTTATTAATAGTTTTCCTGATGTTGTTTGTTTGGTGAAACAGCTCATTGTGGAGAAGAGCAGCTATCACACATTTGAGAATATAATGGGCTGCATGTCTGAGATTTGAGGGGTTTTCAGCAGCGCTTCAACAATGAAACATCAGCTCTGAAAATAATCCTCATCAGATGTCATGATCAGTTAGTTGATATGTGTTACAGCAGCAGAAACACATCAAGCTCTGAACAGATTGATGCTGAAGTCAAATATGTTCAGTAAGACACAAGAGCATCAGTGAGCTCAGATACTGACGATGCTCATGAGGATCTTCTTCACTACAGTCAGTAAACCATCACTTTATGGATCCTGCTGCAGATCCACATTCTCTTCAATCTCATTGTGTGTGTAGCGTTAAGATTTACTGCAATAATAATCACAATATTATGTGTTGTTTGTTCTCTTGTGTCTCCATATGCAGGTGTGAAGACAGTTTGTCATTATGGAGAACAGAGAGAGATCTTCATCTCCTTATCACAGCTGTGTGTCTCTGAAGAGTGACAGATCCATGGGTCAACCTCCTGTATTCAGTGCTGATCCAGTGACCTCTGACCCCAGGTGAGATATAATCCAGTAAAGTGAAAGAAAGTGAGTGACTTGTGGCCAAGTATGGCAACCCATACTCAAAATTTGTGCTCTGCATTTCACCCATCCAAGTGCACACACACACACACACACACACGCGCGCGCACGCACACACACACACACGCACACACACACACACACACACACACACACACACTGAATGTTCTGCTCCAAGATGTATAGGTTTGGCGACACCTAGTGGCAGTTCTACGCGAAGTGAAAGTGAGTTCAGAGTAAAGCACATTTCTCGTGCAGACAGCTTCTCGTCGATCTTTGGATGCCATCTTTTGTTTTGCATTTGTGAAAGCATCATCTTTTTACTGTACTGTTCTCCTCGCATGTGCAAATGCAATTTAACAGTCAGCCAAACTCCTAATTCATAATGTACATCTCAATTAGGGATGCATCGATCCGATACTCAGGATCGGTATCGGCTCCGATCCGGTCATTTTCCGCGGATCGGGTATCGGTGAGACGAGACCGATCCAAATCCGATATTGTGTGTATACTATAGGGGTCGACCGATTATCGGCCTGGCCGATTATCGCCGCCGATATTAAGCGTTTTTATGATAATCGGTATCGGCCATTTTCAAAATCGATGTGCCGATAAAATAATTTAATTTTGAAACGCGCTATTTGGCTCTGATGCAGCCTGTCGGAGCTCACCACTCTGTGGGCTAGAGCAGACTCCGCCCACCGCGCATCTGATTTGTTGGGAGTCACGAATCTGACCAATCAGCGTGGGAGACTAAAGGCACTCTCACACCGACAGCGCTTGCTAACTGGAGCTGCTTGTTTCAGTGATCACGCATCAGTTGTCTCTCAAAGGCAGCAGCAGGCATTGCTCAAGTTGCAATAAATCACAATCCACTATACTGAAGTTGCAAAACACCTCAATATTATCTATTTATGGTTTCCGCGATGGGGAAAACCCGGACGGAATCGCGGAATCCAGTCATATAAATGGAGGTTACTGTATAACGCGGAGTCACGGAATTAGTCAAAGTTTGGATGAATTAATCAAAAGTAGGTCAGTACACTTAAATCGACTCGTGCTATGGACTAGTATCTGTAAACATTAAGCCGCAAAAAGACTATTTAAATATGAATTCTGCATGTGCTGCGTGTCTCTGTATATGTGAATGGCACAGACGCGCGGTTTTTACTACACGCACACATAACACACACACACACACGACGCTCGCAGTGTTTTCAGCATCTGCCGTCTCACTAAATGAGAACATAAATACGTGAACAACATCCCCAGAACTGCTCTGAGAGTCACTTCATGAGCATTTGACCGTTTCATTTGAGTAAAACGATCGTCATATCATACATAGGCTACAGAAGCTTAAGAGGTCCTCATGGCAACCCGTCAAAATAAAAGCTCGGTTTATCTACTAATACTACTACAACAATTATTACAACTTTTGTTTAAAAGAATAATCACACAATACGCTATTTCTTCCATGTTTTCATTTTAATAGTAAACCCATTTGTTTGCCAAAAATAGAGTTTAACTCTCATTTGATTATTTATGCCTTCATTTGCACTGCACTGTAAATTAAAACTAATGGAAATTACTGTCACATAGGCCAAGATTAAGATACTGTCACATAGGCCAAGATTAAGATACTGTCACATAGGCCAAGATTAAGATACTGTCACATAGGCCAAGATTAAGATACTGTCACATAGGCCAAGATTAAGATACGGTCACATAGGCCAAGATTAAGATACTGTCACATAGGCCAAGATTAAGATACTGTCGCATAGGCCAAGATTAAGATACTGTCACATAGGCCAAGATTAAGATACTGTCACATAGGCCAAGATTAAGATACTGTCACATAGGCCAAGACTAAGATACGGTCACATAGGCCAAGATTAAGATACTGTCACATAGGCCAAGATTAAGATACTGTCACATAGGCCAAGATTAAGATACTGTCACATAGGCCAAGATTAAGATACTGTCACATAGGCCAAGATTAAGATACTGTCACATAGGCCAAGATTAAGATACTGTCACATAGGCCAAGATTAAGATACTGTCACATAGGCCAAGATTAAGATACTGTCACATAGGCCAAGATTAAGATACTGTCACATAGGCCAAGACTAAGATATAGGCTATTGAACCAAGTGTGCCTATAATAGGCTATTAGTGTTGTAGTTTCATTAAAATAGTTGCGGTCTTCTTAACTTCTACAATGGAGCTATGAAGACAATTAAATTATTTACACTTATTATATACATTGTGCTTTTTAAGTTAATCAGTTGATGTGCATTAGATGATGAATTGAATAGTCACCTCTTGTAGGTTATGATTTAATCATCAGAAAATAATTAATGAAGAATTATGAGAGGTTATGCTATTACACATAAATTTCCAACATGTAAATTAGTGAAGGCAAACACTTACATTTCCCCAAGCTGTTTCGCTGTAGTACAGTATTCATAGGCTTAATCATGAAGCATACAGTGGCCTAGGGCTGCACAATATATTCCATGCGATAGTCATGTGCATCTCGTCAGTAAAGCCGGTTCTGTGATTAGCAGTAAATCTCCATCACGTGCTTTCAGATGTAGCGGCGTTTAATACACAGAGCCGTAGTTCACTGACAAGCTACACAACATCACGTTCATTATCGAAGGCGATTCATCTGTGATTATGAGCACGAATTGCATAGCTTGTCAGTGAACTACGGCTCTGTGTATTAACTTCCACTCCATCTACTGGGATGGAAAGCAGGTGATGGAGATTTAATACTAATCACAGAACCGGCTTTACTAAAGAGATGGGCATTACAATCGCATGCAATATATCGTGCAGCCCTACAGTGGCCCCACTTTTAACTCTCTCTTTATATTACCCTTATTGTAGATGGATGCATGGAGGAAGACAAGTGTAAGAAGTGCAACCAACACCAGGGAAGGCAGTTTTTGTCAGAGCCCTTGTTATTCTAAATTTTGACATTAATTGTAATTTTTACACCAGACATATATCGGTTCAAAATATCGGTTATCGGTCTAGTTGGTCTGTAATAATCGGTATCGGCATCGGCCCTGAAAAACGCATATCGGTCGACCCCTAGTATACTATTCTGTGTTATTGTTAAGCCCGACGAAAGCACAAAAGCATTATAAAGCACCATAAAGTCCAAGTCCACGTGTTCTGAAGCCGTTTCATAGTTTAATGTGAGGTACAGATGAATATTTAAGTCGTTAAATTCAAGTTCATGTAAACTCTACTCTCTGCTGCGTCTGTCCGTCATCCTCCGTTCAGCGTTCAAACTGTGTTCGGTTACTACAGTCAAAACAATGAAACTCTCTTCAAGAGCGCTCAATAACTGAGATTTAAAACCGTTAAAAGAAAAGGCTCAATAAACTATCGTGCAGATTTAATAAGCTACGCATCAATCTCTCTTTCCTCTGTGCTTTGAACTTCTCTTTCCGGAGCTGCGTGCTGTGACTCCGTGCTGCTTCAAGCGCATCATTCTGCACACGGGATGCGCATAAGCGCTTTGTGCCGCTCTCTATTGGAGCTTTTCGTATTATTATACTTTTGCGCAATGAAATATTATTTATAGCGTTTCTTGTACTGTCCTATCAAGGCTATTAATAATCTAATGTATAGCACAGTAATGGAGGCAGGACTCCTCTATCATATGTTGCTGCCTTCATTACTGTGCTATATTTAAAAGAAATGTCTTTTAATTTTGTAGTTTATATTTATAAATAAATACATTTACCTGTTTTCATTAATGTATTTTACAACAATGCAAAGAGCAATGTGTAACATTTTACCAGATTTAGTCCTTCACATATTCACTTTTATTTGTTCCCCACTAAATAATGTTATTTCACTAAATGTTTAGATTTTATAAAACTGTGCACTCATGATTTTTCTAGAATAACTTTTGCTGCTAAATTATCCACTAACCTAGTTTATAATAGTATTTTTGTCATAGATTATGAATGGGTCTGTTTACACCTGGTCATTTCATGTGTTTTCTCTGATCAGATATCTATCTGATTTATTAAAACGTTTCCATTTACACTTGGCCACGTAAATCTTCACAAAACGGATATAAATCCGATCTTCAATTCCCGCGCTGTATATAAATTTAACGAAGTTCACGTCAACGAAATCAAAACTCATGATGTAACGAGGAGGCTGTATCGTTAAGATCCATATGCAGCTTTATTAGTTCAACAAGCAGGTCAAACAGGCATAAATCACACTCCAATGACAGGAACAACGTAGATAAGGCAGAATCATAAACAGTATTCGGGCAAGTGGTCAGGGCAGGCGGCAGGCAGGTAACTAAACAGATTAACACAGCAGAGAAGGTCAGATCGGGCAGGCAGAGTTCGTTCGTAAACGGATAAACAGTCCAGGTCGGTAACAGGGAATCAATCAGGGGATAAACGCTCGGAATTGTCTGCATGGCAAGAACAAGACTTCGCACTGATGTGAATGGGAGAGCATGTTAAATAGACAAGAGTCAATGAGCAACACCTGTGCACTGAATCAGTCTCAGGTACGGGGTGTATGGGAAATGAAGTCCGAATAGAGTTAAAACTCAGGTGAGGGTTCCCTCTGGTGGCGATCGGAGGGAGCCACAGAGGCTGAATTCGTGACAGAGCCCCCCCCCCCTGTGAGCGGCTCCTGAAGCGAAGAGGCAAACGACGCCGGGGTCTTCCGCGGGGTCTGGGGGCCGGCTTCTCCGGGTGGTCTCGATGGAAGTCTGTGGTGAGAGAAGGATCCAAGATGTCCTCTGCATTGACCCAAGACCGTTCCTCCGGACCGTACCCCTCCCAGTCCACTAGATACTGCAGTATCCGGCCCCGGCGACGGGAGTCCAGAATCTCCCGAACCTGATAGGCCTCCTCGCCGTCTATGATGAGGGGAGGAGCCCTCTGGTCACCAGCCTCCTCCTGGACCTCCTCTCCTCTCGGACCACCAGCGGGCTTGAGCAAAGAGACATGAAAAGTGGGTGAGATACGGTAATGAGCAGGCAGAGCTAAACGAAATGAAACAGGAGTGATTTGTCTAATGATTTTGAATGGACCCACGTACCTGGGACTGAGCTTCTTGCAGGGTAGTCGGAGACGAAGGTCCCGAGTGGACAGCCAAACCCATTGGCCTGGTTGGTACTCAGGATTAGGACGACGGTGACGATTGGCTTGGTCCTGTGTTCGGCGAACTGCTCTCTGAAGGTGTGTGTGTGCCTCATTCCAAACCTCCTCACTGCGTTGAAGCCAAGAGTTAATGGCGGGAAGTTCAGATGGTTCCCCTGACCAGGGGAACAGTGGTGGTTGAAATCCCAGAATACATTGAAATGGGGTGATTCCGGTGGCGGGTTTGTGTAGTGAATTTTGTGCGTATTCGGCCCAGAATAGGTAACGGCTCCAGTCTGACTGATTACGGTGGCAGTATGAGCGTAGGAATCGGGTGAGTTCTTGATTGAGGCGTTCAACTTGTCCATTCGATTGAGGATGGTATCCGGAGGTGAGGCTTACGTTGATATTAAGTTTCTGACAGAATGCTTTCCAGACGTGTGACGTGAACTGGGGACCTCGGTCTGAGACAATATCCTCGGGGAGACCGTAAAGTCTGAAAACGTAATTGCAGAGAGATTCGGCAGTCTCTAAGGCTGTGGGCAGTTTAGGTAACGGGATCAGACGACAGGCTTTGGAGAACCGGTCAATGACCGTAAGGATAGTTGTGTGACCCTGTGAGATTGGCAGATCAGTCACAAAATCGATAGCAATATGTGACCAGGGGCGTTGTGGAATGGGTAGTGGATGGAGCAAACCGGCAGGTAATTGATGTGGGGATTTGGATATGTTGCATGTCTCACAGTTCTTGATGTATGTTATGGTGTCAGTGGGAATTGAGGGCCACCAGAAACGGTTGTTCAACAATTGTATAGTTGCTGCAATACCTGGGTGACCGGAACTGGGAGCTGAATGAACTAGTTTGAGCACTCTTTGTCGTAGAACTTGAGGTACATAAGTGAGATTCGGTGGGGTTTCGGCTGGGGAAGGGTCTGTGTTCTGAGCCTCTGCAATCTCCGTCATGATGTCCCATTGGATGGGAGCGAGGATAATGGATGAGGGTAGAATGAGTTCCTGACTGGGCTTTGAGGTGGAAGATTCGTAGAGGCGTGATAGGGCATCTGCCTTGGTATTCTGTGACCCTGGACGGTATGTGATTCTGAAGTCGAAACGTGTAAAGAAGAGAGCCCACCTGGCCTGCCTGTGATTGAGCCTCTTGGCGGATCTCAAGTATTCCAAGTTGCGATTATCCGTGAGGACTGTGAAGGGATGTTTGGCTCCCTCGAGCCAGTGACGCCACTCCTCAAGCGCCGCCTTCATGGCTAGAAGTTCTCGATTGCCCACATCATAGTTCTGTTCTGCTGGAGTAAGTTTGCGTGAATAGAAGGCGCAAGGGTAGAGTTTGAGTGGGTCGCCCTGGCGCTGTGAGAGTACTGCCCCGATGCCGGTGCTGGAGGCGTCCACCTCTACCACGAACTCACGTTCTGGATCTGGATGATGTAGAATGGGGGCGGTGGTGAATCGTTCTTTTAGGGCTTGAAAGGCCTGTCGGGCGGTAGGAGACCAGGTGAGGCGTTGACTACTTTTCTTTGTCATGGAAGTTAATGGAGCAGCTATTGAGCTGAAATTGCGAATGAATCTCCGGTAGAAATTGGCAAAGCCTAAGAAGCGTTGGAGTTCTTTCAGGTTAGTGGATTGAGGCCAGTTAACGACAGTGTGGACCTTCTGATCTTCCATGGCTACCCCTCCCGAACTGATCACATAGCCGAGGAAGGATACTGACTCCTGGTGAAATTCACATTTCTCAGCCTTGGCATACAGTTGGTGATCGATGAGTCGACGAAGCACGGCCCGGACGTGCTGAACGTGTTCCCTGAGTGACCTGGAATATATTAGGATATCATCAATGTAAACAATTAGCCAACGGTTTAGCATGTCTCTGAATACCTCATTGATGAATGACTGAAATACTGAAGGACTATTGGAGAGGCCGAAGGGCATAACCAGATATTCATAGTGACCTGACGTGGTGGAAAAGGCCGTCTTCCATTCATCACCTTCTCGAATGCGGATGAGATTGTATGCACTCCGCAGATCCAATTTGGTGAAGTATCTGGCCTCCCTGAGTTGTTCTAGAGCCGCTGGTACTAGGGGTAATGGGTAACGGAACTTAATGGATATTTCATTTAGGCCTCGGTAATCGATACATGGACGAAGTCCCCCATCCTTCTTCTTGACGAAGAAAAACCCAGCAGAGGCAGGAGAGGTCGATGGTCTGATGAACCCCTTAGCTAGTTCCTCTTCAATATAAGACTTCATAGCTTCAGCCTCTGGTTGGGAAAGAGGGAAAATTCTACCCTTGGGGGGTTGTGAGCCGGGTTGGAGATCTATGGCACAGTCGCCAGCTCTGTGTGGTGGAAGTTGGGTAGACTTGGTCTTGCTGAAAGCCTCAGTGAGATCATGGTACTCAGAGGGAAGTTGTTTCTTGGAAGTGTCTGACAAACCCTTGACGGAGGTGAAGTGAAGACAATTCCGCTGGCAGTATTCTGACCATTGAGTTATTTGACGTTCTGACCAGCAAATGGAGGGGTTATGTTTCTCGAGCCAGGGTAGTCCTAGGATAATGGGTGTTTGTGGTGATTGGAAAACGAATAGTCTGATGAGTTCTTTGTGAAGAGCCCCAACACCTAATTGCAGTTCTCTGGTGATGGAGTGAACTCGACCGGTGCCCAGCGGTCGGCCATCTAATGCTGCCACTGCTAAATGAGACATACATGAGTCAAGAACAATATTGTGGGTCTTGGCAAAGGTAGAATCAATGAAATTTCCAGCCGCACCTGAGTCAATCAAAGCCCTAGTTTCAATGATGTGTCCATTAAACATTAGTGTGACTGGAAGTTCAAGTACATTGAGAGGGATTTGATTGTCACTCACCGCTGAAGAAGTACGGGATGGACGAGTGGGACAAGTCGCCCTCAGATGCCCTGAGAGTCCACAATATAGACACAGATTCTGACGAACGCGCCTCTCTCTCTCCTCCATACTGAGATGCGTAAATCCGATCTGCATGGGTTCGGGGCCCGAAGATGACGTAGTCATGTCGGTGGCAGTTGAGAGGTGACGCTGCGGACGGCGCGTGTGAACGAGGTTGTCTACTCTGATGGCTAGATCAATGAACTGGTCCAGAGTTTTCCCATCATCCCGACAGGTGAGCTCCGATTGCAGTTCCGCGTTCAGCCCCTTGCGAAAGTGCAATTTTAATGGATCATCCGGCCATCCAGTCTGAGCGGCGAGTGTGCGAAACGAAAGAGCGTAATCAGCTGCTGTGCCTCTTCCCTGCCGAAGCGAAATCAGTTGCTCCCCTACTTCCCTTCCTCCTGCAGGGTGTTCAAATACCTCCTTAAAGCGTTGGATAAACGCCGAAAAGGTGGGGAAAACTGAATGATCCTCCTTCCACACAGCAGTAGCCCACTCCAGGGCTCTTCCCGTTAACAGTGAGCAGACGAAAGCAATACGGCCCTCATCTGTAGGATATAGCAGAGGTTGTTGGTTAACAAACATGGAACATTGTAACAGGAAACCCTTACATTTCGAGGAGGTGCCGTCAAACTTGTCGGGGAACGCCAGGCGAGGACTGGTAGGTGATGAAGATGCGGTCGCTGTGTGTGGTGGAGCTCGGGGAGGTGGTTGAACTGCAGGTGTATGCAGACGCAGATCCTGTAAAGCCTTTAACATCTCCTCAGACAGTAAGGTAAGGCGATTGAGTTGTTGCTGATGGGTGGCTAAGATTGAGGCTTGAGTAGTTACCTCGGTGGTGAAGTGATAGAACGCCGCTGGATCAATATCTGGCGAAGTCTTCTGTAACGAGGAGGCTGTATCGTTAAGATCCATATGCAGCTTTATTAGTTCAACAAGCAGGTCAAACAGGCATAAATCACACTCCAATGACAGGAACAACGTAGATAAGGCAGAATCATAAACAGTATTCGGGCAAGTGGTCAGGGCAGGCGGCAGGCAGGTAACTAAACAGATTAACACAGCAGAGAAGGTCAGATCGGGCAGGCAGAGTTCGTTCGTAAACGGATAAACAGTCCAGGTCGGTAACAGGGAATCAATCAGGGGATAAACGCTCGGAATTGTCTGCATGGCAAGAACAAGACTTCGCACTGATGTGAATGGGAGAGCATGTTAAATAGACAAGAGTCAATGAGCAACACCTGTGCACTGAATCAGTCTCAGGTACGGGGTGTATGGGAAATGAAGTCCGAATAGAGTTAAAACTCAGGTGAGGGTTCCCTCTGGTGGCGATCGGAGGGAGCCACAGAGGCTGAATTCGTGACACATGAAGTGACCAGGTGTAAACAGCCCCTATATATATTTTCATGTTATTTTTCATTAAAATGAAGTTGTCTAGTAGATTGTGTTTAACACACAAAAGAGTGACACAGAAGTATAGAAACTCTACATTGATAAAAAAAAAAAATCTGCGCTAGGATCGGATCGGAATCGGCGATACTCAGAATTTTCTGGATCGGATCGGATCTGAAAAAGTGGTATCGTTGCATCCCTAATCTCAATGGCATCTTATTAAAACGTCAAGGACTAAGATGAATCCTGACTCGTCTGTACTTTATGGATGGAGTTTGGCTGACTGTTAAATTGCATTTGCACATGCGAGGAGAACAGTACAGTGAATATGGGGTTAGATCTCTGCCACAATTCTGCTCGCGAAAAATCATATTTTAAACACGCACAGTTTTGTGGAGAAAATGTTCATCTCAGAAAGAAGAAAGTATTTCAGCGCACAAAAATCAATTGTGCATTTAAAATATGTTTTTGGATGTGTGCAGACCTTCTCTTTTGCGTGAGCAGTGTTTCTCTAGCTTGCTCCCCTGATGCCCGCTCTCAGTGCTCTCTAAATGCTGACCGCTCACTGGCTCAACACAACACAGCGTTACAATGTGCCATAATTCCAGCCAATCAGAGACGAGGCTGCTAAATTCTGATTGGCTGCCTTGATAACCAATCACAACATTCCCTGCATTACCGATGACAGCAGAAGAGGAAAAATACAATTATGCAAGTTGACATTCTGATCATAATTTTTTTCCAAACACTTTTTACCAAAAACTACTATTAATCTTGTATTTAATCATTTATAACTAGGGTTTCGTTTAAATTTGATCAAATCCGATTCTGATTCTGCTTATTGATTCTGATTCTTATCGATTCCAGAAAATCCATCAAATAAAAAATTAAGTCAAACATTTAGATGTCATATTTATTCTGTCTTTTGAATTTGGTTTTACCAAAAAATACCACAGAAAAATCAACCAGACTAATATACATTTTTAAACATTAAATTGTTAAAGGTGCTGTACTCTTCTAAAGCCAAAAAATAACATGTGTTTATAGATATTTAGGAATCATGTTATGTTTACATAGCTGTTTCTCTGAAAAATAACAAACAAATCAATTAGCAATAGCATAAATAAATAAAACCGAATATATTTAAATATATGTATTGTTGTTTTATTAACACAAAGAAGCAAATTACAAACCATAAGACAAATACAATAGAGATATAAATTAAATAAACTTACTTTTCATATACAGTACATTTATTTAACATGTATACATTTATGTAGCATCTTTTGTTGTTTGATTAACATTAATGACACAGATGGGTATAAGCTTTCCCTTTAAAACCAAATGTATGGATGCAGTATAGGCTACTGACACACATTCAGTTTTCACCCAGCTTTTTACGTTCACTTAAGCATAACAGACACTTTATTTACGTGAGATACTCCACACGATGGACATTTTGACAACTGTGTGTGTATTTGATAATTCAGGTGCAAGGAGACCTGAGAGAACGGATCGAGAGAGCGCTTCTGGTGTGTCATTCAGTGTGATTCCTCCTTCACTAACTGCAAGTTAATCAATAATGAATTGTGATTGGATAGTAGTTTTGTTTGGTTACCTTTGATTAGGCTGTTCTCGTATGACAGAACACAATCACTACTTGTTCTGATCACCCAGTCGTAAAGACATTTTGAAATACGGGACTGTCCCAGGAACAACAGGACATCTGGTCACCCTACCCAGAGTGAAGATTTACTCACATTGTAGATGGGTTTATAATAAATGAAACCGCAGACAGAACTAAAGGAGGAATGATTTCTGTGTGTTTATCAGGATCTTCAGGAAGAGGAAGAGGAAGAGATCTTCATCACCAGATCACAGCTGCGTGTCTCTGAAGAGTGACAGATTAGTGATTAATCCTCCTGACCTCAGTGATGATCCAGTGACCTCTGACCCCAGGTGAGGATAAACGTGTAGTGATGATTGAACTGATTTACGGGAGTCAAAAACACACTCAATGCACACAGACAGAACTTGACACAATGAGCATATGAGCTCAAATGATTATACAATACATATTACTTCACAGATCAACTGAAATTATACAGAAAATACTAGACTGACTTCTCTATCGATTTAGATTAATTTACACATCCTTTATTATCAGATATGTTTAATCAGTTGTTCTTGTGATATTTGAGCAGAGCAGATGGAGAGCGAAGCATCTCTGGAGGAGCCTCTGTCTTCTGTCTGAACAACACGAGCGTTACAGCGTCTCTGAATAAACATGATCAACCAGTGAATGATGAACTACAGAGAGTCAAAGACCAGCTCAAAACCAGCATGAAGAACAAGTATGAGAGATTATTTGAGGGACTGAACCTCCAGGAGAATGAAAGCCTCCTGAACAGCATCTACACACAGCTCTACATCATAGAGGGAGAGAGTGAAGGAGTGAATGAAGAACATGAGGTTTCACAGATGGAGAAAACAGCCAGAACACAACACTCACAAGACACTCCAATCTACTGCAATGACATCTTTAAAGCCTCAGCTGAAACAGCATGTGAGGAGAAAGACCAGATCAAGACTGTTCTTACTAAAGGCATCGCTGGAATCGGAAAAACCGTCTCTGTGCAGAAGTTCATTCTGGACTGGGCCGAGGGAAAAGCCAATCAGGAGGTAGATTTCATGTTTGTGCTTCCATTTCGAGAGCTGAACTTGATCCGAGATCATCAGTACAGTCTTCACAGACTTCTGCTGGACTTTCATCCTGAACTTCAAGATCTGGACTCAAAGATTTATGAGGAGTGTAGAGTTGTGTTCATCTTTGATGGTCTGGATGAAAGCAGAATCACA
Source organism: Aspiorhynchus laticeps (assembly GCA_023376895.1). Lineage (NCBI taxonomy): Eukaryota > Metazoa > Chordata > Actinopteri > Cypriniformes > Cyprinidae > Aspiorhynchus > Aspiorhynchus laticeps. The sequence goes on from CM041797.1 coordinate 56,141,847, forward strand.
CTGATGTTTTCAGATGCTCAGAAAGTTTGTGATGTGACTGAGACTTCATCAGTGGGTGTGTTGATGTCAAAGCTCATGAAAGGAGATCTGCTTCCCTCTGCTCTCATCTGGATCACCTCCAGACCAGCAGCAGCCAATCAGATCCCCTCCAAATACATCAACCGTCTGACAGAAATTCAGGGATTCAATGAGCCTCAGAAGGAGGAGTATTTCAGGAAGAGAATCAGTGACCAGCATCAAGCCATCAGAATCATCTCACACATCAGAAGAGCAAGAAGCCTCCACATCATGTGCCACATCCCCGTCTTCTGCTGGATCTCATCCACTGTGCTTCAGAAGCTCCTAGAAGAAGATCTGAGTGCAGAAATCCCTCAAACTCTGACTGAAATGTACATCCACTTCCTGCTGATTCAGATCAACATGAGGAACCAGAAGTATGAAGAGAGAGATCCAGAGAAACTCCTGCAGTCCAACAGAGAAGTGATTGTGAAACTTGCTGAAGTGGCTTTCAAACAGCTGATGAAGGGCAATGTGGTGTTCTATGAGGAGGACCTGATTGAGAGCGGCATAGACGTCACTGACGCCTCGGTGTATTCTGGGATTTGCACTGAGATCTTTAAGCAGGAATCTGTGATTCATCAGAGGAAAGTCTACAGCTTCATCCATCTGAGCGTTCAGGAGTTTCTCGCTGCTTTCTATCTGTTTTACTGCTTTTTAATGAAGAACATGGAGCCACTGTATGAATTCAGATCTTACAGATCTGATGAAGTCTCTCTGTATAATATACTAAGATCAGCAGTAGATAAAGCTCTTGACTGTAAGAATGGACGTCTGGATCTGTTCCTGCGGTTCCTGCTGGGCGTCTCACTGGAGTCCAACCAGAGACTCTTACAGGATCTACTGACACACACAGAGAACAGCTCAAAGACCAACAGATACACCACACAGTACATTAAAGTGAGGATCAAAGGTGATGATGATCGTTATCGTCTCTCAGCTGGTGAATCCATCAATCTGTTCCTCTGTCTGCTGGAAGTGAAAGATCAGACTCTGTTCAGAGAGATTCAGGAGTTTGTGAAATCAGACAAACACTCAGAGAAGAAACTCTCTGCTGCTCACTGCTCAACAATCTCCTACATGCTTCAGATGTCAGAGGAGCCGCTGGATGAGTTTGAGCTCAAGAAATACAACACATCAGCTGAGGGGAGAAGAAGACTGATACCAGCTGTGATCAACTGCAGAAAAGCTCTGTGAGTGTTTCATCATTAACTAAACTATCATATTTAATAATGAACCTTTAGAATAAATGTTCCTGAATGAGAGATTTTCTCCTAAATAACAGGCCAGAATCTTAAAGGAGTCACGACAGGTGTGTTTAATACAGTAGATAGAGTAATATGTCTGTTATCACCGCGGTAAACACAACCCAGTCACATGAGAAACTCGTTCATTAAATCAGCAGCAGGTGCAGCAAAGGGACGGTCGACAGCATTGATCAGTAAAGCTGCCATTCAGACATTTTCACTGTGAATGAAGATAAAATAATCACATACAGTACTGGTAATATTAATAGCAATAATAATATAGCATTATCACATTAATCTTCAGTAATTATTGATCATAAATGCTTATGTTCCAGCTGTTTGACTGCTGTTACAGTGAGCTATTACAGTGAAAGCAGTGCTTGAAGTGTGTTTACTCTTTACTGTACAGCACTAGCCAGTATTTTACATTATTATACATTTAAAGAGGTCTGCATTATGCCATAAAATAAATAAAACTATAGAAAAGGTGGATTACTGTGAATGGTAATATTATGAGTGTTTTTTTAACTCATATTTACTCTGTCAGCTTTGTGATCAAATTAATTTCACAAATGCTGGCACTTGTCCTGCTCCACGTCACAGTTGTTGAGATAAAGGAGAGTTTTATAATGAAAGGACACGCATTCATACAACACTTTATTCATAATGAAGAACCGCTCGTTCTGAGCGTCATACGTCATCATGCTATTTCTGTGTCATTGCACATGCGCAGTCCTTTCAGTTTCAGTTTTCAATCTGATTGAAACTGATGCCTCGCTCTATTTATGACGTACTGACACAAAGTTCAGATGATCTGCAGCGGTCTCTTTGTCTCGTCCAGCGTAGACAGACTTTGGAGCCGATCACATGTCGAGACTAAAACTCATGGAAAACACCAGAGGTTTTCTCCTTCTTTCCAAAGCTTTCCTGAAGTCTGTCGTTGCTAAGCAGCCGTGAGCTGCGCTCTCCTCGACGACGCAGAAGTTTCAATGAAGGATAAATGTATTTCCAGCACTGAAAATCACTTGCAGTAGCTCTGCTGCTAAATATATTTAAAATGTGTCTCTCTGTACAGCTGTCGCGTCCGGAGGAGACACGGTGTCTGTGTGTGAGCAAAGAAAACAATCAGTTTAAATATAACGATCAGTAACATCACACATCACGATATCGATGCTGAAACCATATATCATGCAGCTCTACACAGTAATAATGCAGACAGTCAAATACAGCAGTGAACATAACAGTTCAGAAGAAACATATTATGACCGCTAGTACTGGTTGAACAGATAGGATTTGAGTTTTGTGTGAATTCTGCAGAACAGCTTGATTTATGTTACACCATAATTGTTCTTCTTTTAGAAAGAGCAGTGCTTCTCAAGCTTTTTACAGCGGCGTACCCCTCTCTTCCACTTAGACCGCACTCACAGCTTTACTATTAAAGGACAAGATTTGCCCCTTAAACTGATTTACAGCTGCTTTTTTACCTTTATAGAGACAAAGATGCTCTATCCTTATTAATTGTGTCATGTTTTATGTCACATTCTTAACATTTAATTAAGTGTATTATTAATATAATAAATAAAGCAATAAATGATGGCAAATCAAACTGATAGGCTACTTGTAGATTTAAAAATAAAACCACCAATAGGTGATTCATTCATTCATTCAGTAACGAAGCTGCTGTAGTTATGAATGGGTTATTAATCACTGACTCTCTGAATCGTTCAAAGCTGCAGATTCCTTCACTAATGAAACACTGCTGTATGTTGTTTGGAGACACACACCAGAAGATACGGATTTCATTGGAACTATTATTATTTTGTTGCAAAATAGAACAAACATGACAATATGCTGTTTAACATGTAGGCTACATTTAAAATGTAAAATATTCACTTAATTTCAAGTTTCAAGTTTTATTTGTCACATACACGACTATACAGAGATTGTATAACCAGCAGTGAAATGAGAGTCGGGTCACCATTTTAATATCACCATTTTTGAAAGTGACGTGACATACGGCCAAGTATGGTGACCCATACTCGGAATTAGTGCTTTGCATTTAACCCATCCAAAGTGCACACACACAGCAGTGAACACACACACACAGCAGTGAACACACACCCGGAGCAGTGGGCAGCCATTTTTTGCTGCGGCGCCCGGGGAGCAGTTGGGGGTTCGGTGCCTTGCTCAAGGACACCTCAGTCGTGGTATTGAAGGTGGAAGAGAGCGCTGGTTATTCACTCCCCCACCAACAATTCCTGCTGGCCCGAGACTCGAACCCGCGACCTTTGGGTTACGAGCCCAACTCTCTAACCATTAGCCCACGATTTCCCACGACTTTTTGTTGAACTGTTGTAAAAATTAATGTCATATTTTCCATCATTTGGATATTCAGGGAACTGTGCATTCTTGCTCGTATCTTAAATATGAAAACAATAACTCACACAGAGTGTGTCTGTATCGAAGAGAGATCGATCTCAAGCTACAGTCCGTGTCAATATTCGCTCTTCATGCTATTACGTGAAGATCTACTTTAAAGATACATTGAACAGCAGCAGGGTTTGCTAAAGCAGCATATTCAGCAGGCATCCTATCATACGCTCGCTAAGTTCATACTTAAGTACAATTAATATCACACACATAGTAATATTCTAGACGGTGACTTCAACTTCTACCAAAGTCATTTTCTGGTAAAATATCTGTAGTTTTACTTAAGTGTAGCTTTCAGGTACTTTATCCATCACTGCGAATAACAAAGTATGTTCATGACATGTTAAAATTAGGGCTGTCAGTCGATTAACATTTTTAATATAATTAATTACACAATGTTTCGATTAATTAATCGCAATTAGTCGCTAAATAAATTTGACTGTGAAAATACCCACAAAAGATTATTTAAACAGCTATTTTTGTGTTAAATGAGAAAGTATCAAGTAGACATTACAAATTGTAGCTTTAGAAATATTTTATTTGATTCAACATAAAATTTATTACACATAATCATTTAGGCTTAAACAGTTCATCAGATTGTTAGCTGTGCTTTCATGTTTCAAAGACAAGATTATCTCAAAACGGGAGAAAAGTGCTCATAAACCCTCACCAGATCTTATTTGTGTCCTTTTGGAGGATCTTGACATCTCCTGTCATTTTATTGAATAGAGCTCCAATTGTGGAAAAGAATATAAAAATTCTTACAAAGATGAAAAATACAGTAAATAGTAATATTGTGAAATATATAATGTTACAGTTTAAAATGGCTCTTTTCTATGTGAATACATGGTCAAATGTAATTTATTCCTGTAATGTATTTTCTGCATCATTACTGCAGTCTTCAGTGTCCTTCAGAAATCATTATAATATGCTGATTTACTCCTCAAGAAACATTTCTGATTATAATCAATGTTAAAAACAGTTGTGCTGCACAATATTTTTGTGATACATTACTATTCAGTCTATGGTAAGATTAAAAAATATATTAATTAATACTTTTATTCAACAAGGTTGCATTAAATTGATTTAAGTGACAGTAAGAGATTTATACTTATTACAAATTATTTATATTTCAAATAAATGCTGTTTAACTTTGTATTCATCAATAATCCTGAAAAAGTTAAAGTATGACAGTTTCCAAAAGAAAACAAAAGTTTTCAGCACTGATAATAATAACCATTATTAATATAATTGAGCACAAATAATAACTGATAATAATTAAGCAGCAAATCAGCATTAGAATGATTTCTAAAGGATCATGTCACACTGAAGACTGGAGTATCCTGAAATCTTAAAAAAATACTTAAATGTAATATTTCATAATAATGTTTTTACTGTCTTTTTGATCAGATAAATTCAGCCTTTCAAAAAATAAACAAAAAAGTCTTAATTATTTCAAACTTTTGACTGCCAGTGTGTATATAAAATAATGCATGTGAACTAATTAGCAAACAATATATTTTTATTATAATATATATCCTAATCACGGCAATTGCAAACGAATATCTTCAGATTTACAATGTTTTTGTGTAAGTTTGAGAATAATATTTTAGAGTTTTCTGAAACATTTTCTTAGACATGTGAAATTATGGAAGAAAGCCTGGATAGATATACAAACATTCACTTTTATCTCAAGTCTGCTGAAAACTGCTACGTTAATGTTTCTATGTAGACCACATTGTGACGAATAACGTCAATGGCATTAAAATCAGAGTAATTCGAAAAGGCCAGTAGTTTACATCCCTGAAAATTAATGTCTGTGGTTCAGCATTTTTTATCGTAAACTTGGTAAATATTGCTGAATTGTCTCGTCATGTTCAGCTGCTTATCTTACCTCAGCTCACATTCAAGTGCAGCGCAGCTACGCTTCTGTGGACAGTAGGCTAAATACCACCTTCTTCGATTTGATTGGCTATTTCAAACATTTTGACATTGACGAGCGCTTTTGAGCCGCTGCACTGAGCCAGAACACGCTAAATTAATTACAATGTTCGACTCAAGTGGGACGTGTGGGCCATATGTCTGAGCCGATGAATATAGGCTACGTACATTTACTATCATTATATATATATTTACGCAATGGGCAGGCCCACACAGCGGCCCACCGGGAAAAGTCCTAGTGCTCCAGATGGCCTGTCACACAATGAAATAATCTACATAGGCACATTCCTGAGAATGAGAGCTTTCTTGTGATATATGACTTGACTGTATTGTGAAAAATATAAAAAAAATACACATTCTTAGGAAAAATACTTCGCAATCATTTGGCGGAAATTCGTGTGTGGGACGAAAACATTTCTAAGCTTAATTTTACTGCTTTATGTATCATAAAACCAAAACCAGTTATTCTTTGTAAAGAAGAGACTCTAAGCTTTCAAATGATACCATATATGGGATGATACCATATAAGGAAGGCTTTGAAAATGAAACATTTTTAACGCAAATTCTTACATTTTATTTAATCTGTGTGTCTGTAGATGATCTGTCTGTTTGTGTTCATTCTTAAAATGTATTTAATCTGTTCCAGATTTTCTGGTTGTAATCTCTCAGATCAGCATTGTGAAATTGTGTCATCAGCTCTACAATCCTCAAACTGTGTCCTGAGAGAGCTGGATCTGAGTAACAATGACCTGCAGGACTCTGGTGTTAAGTTTATTTCTGATGGACTGAAGAATCCAAACTGTCAGCTGCAGATACTGAGGTATTTACAACATATAAGAGATAATTTACAGTCAACTGGTCTCTGTAGATGATCTGTCTGTGTGTCTGTAGATGATCTGTCTGTGTGTCTGTAGATGATCTGACTGTGTGTGTCTGTAGATGATCTGACTGTGTGTCTGTAGATGATCTGTCTGTGTGTGTCTGTAGATGATCTGACCATGTGTGTCTTTAGATGATCTATCTGTGTGTCTGTAGATGATCTGACTGTGTGTCTGTAGATGATCTGTCTGTGTGTGTCTGTAGATGATCTGACCATGTGTGTCTTTAGATGATCTATCTGTGTGTCTGTAGATGATCTGACTGTGTGTGCCTGTAGATGATCTGTCTGTGTGTCTGTAGATGGTCTGTCTGTGTGTCTGTAGATGATCTGTCTGTGTGTGTATGTAGATGATCTGACTGTGTGTGTCTGTAGGTGATCTGTCTGTGTCTGTAGATGATCTGACTGTGTGTCTGTAGATGATCTGTCTGTGTGTGTCTGTAGATGATCTAACTGTGTGTGCCTGTAGATGATCTGTCTGTGTGTCTGTAGATGATCTGTCTGTGTGTCTGTAGATGATCTGTCTGTGTGTGTATGTAGATGATCTGACTGTGTGTGTCTGTAGGTGATCTGTCTGTGTCTGTAGATGATCTGACTGTGTGTCTGTAGATGATCAGTCTGTGTGTCTGTAGATGATCTAACTGTGTGTGTCTGTAGATGATCTGACTGTGTGTCTGTAGATGATCTGACTGTGTGTCTGTAGATGATCTGTCTGTGTGTCTGTAGATGATCTGTCTGTGTGTCTGTAGATGATCTGACTGTTGATGTGTGTGTTCTGCTCTCTTTCAGTCTTGCTGTCTGTAATCTCACTGCTCAGTGTTGTGAGAGTTTGTCTTCAGCTCTACAATACTCAAACTGTGCCCTGAGAGAGCTGGATCTGAGTAACAATGACCTGCAGGACTCTGGTGTAAAGTTTATTTCTGATGGACTGAAGAATCCACACTGTCAGCTGCAGATACTGAGGTATTAACAACATATAAGAGATCATTTACAGTCAACTGGTCTCTGTATATGATCTGTCTGTGTGTCTGTAGATGATCTGTCTGTGTGTCTGTAGATGATCTGACTGTATGTCTGTAGATGATCTGTCTGTGTCTGTAGATGATCTGACTGTGTGTCTGTAGATGATCTGTCTGTGTGTGTCTGTAGATGATCTGACTGTGTCTGTAGATGATCTGACTGTGTCTGTAGATGATCTGTCTGTGTGTGTCTGTAGATGATCTGACTGTGTGTCTGTAGATTATATGTCTGTGTGTGTGTCTGTAGATGATCTGTCTGTTTGTGTTCATTCTTAAAATGTATTTAATCTGTTCCAGATTTTCTGGTTGTAATCTCTCAGATCAGCATTGTGAAATTGTGTCATCAGCTCTACAATCCTCAAACTGTGTCCTGAGAGAGCTGGATCTGAGTAACAATGACCTGCAGGACACTGGTGTAAAGTTTATTTCTGATGGACTGAAGAATCCAAACTGTCAGCTGCAGATACTGAGGTATTTACAACATATAAGAGATAATTTACAGTCAACTGGTCTCTGTAGATGATCTGTCTGTGTGTCTGTAGATGATCTGTCTGTGTGTCTGTAGATGATCTGACTGTGTGTGCCTGTAGATGATCTGTCTGTGTGTCTGTAGATGATCTGTCTGTGTGTCTGTAGACGATCTGTCTGTGTGTGTATGTAGATGATCTGACTGTGTGTGTCTGTAGGTGATCTGTCTGTGTCTGTAGATGATCTGACTGTGTGTCTGTAGATGATCTGTCTGTGTGTGTCTGTAGATGATCTAACTGTGTGTGCCTGTAGATGATCTGTCTGTGTGTCTGTAGATGATCTGTCTGTGTGTCTGTAGATGATCTGTCTGTGTGTGTATGTAGATGATCTGACTGTGTGTCTGTAGGTGATCTGTCTGTGTCTGTAGATGATCTGACTGTGTGTCTGTAGATGATCTGTCTGTGTGTGTCTGTAGATGATCTAACTGTGTGTGTCTGTAGATGATCTGACTGTGTCTGTAGATGATCTGACTGTGTGTCTGTAGATGATCTGTCTGTGTGTCTGTAGATGATCTGTCTGTAGATGATCTGTCTGTGTGTCTGTAGATGATCTGACTGTTGATGTGTGTGTTCTGCTCTCTTTCAGTCTTGCTGTCTGTAATCTCACTGCTCAGTGTTGTGAGAGTTTGTCTTCAGCTCTACAATACTCAAACTCTGCCCTGAGAGAGCTGGATCTGAGTAACAATGACCTGCAGGACTCTGGTGTAAAGTTTATTTCTGATGGACTGAAGAATCCACACTGTCAGCTGCAGATACTGAGGTATTAACAACATATAAGAGATAATTTACAGTCAACTGGTCTCTGTATATGATCTGTCTGTGTGTCTGTAGATGATCTGTCTGTGTGTCTGTAGATGATCTGACTGTATGTCTGTAGATGATCTGTCTGTGTCTGTAGATGATCTGACTGTGTGTCTGTAGATGATCTGTCTGTGTGTGTCTGTAGATGATCTGTCTGTGTGTCTGTAGATGATCTGTCTGTGTGTCTGTAGATGATCTGACTGTGTCTGTAGATGATCTGACTGTGTGTGTCTGTAGATGATCTGACTGTGTGTCTGTAGATTATATGTCTGTGTGTGTGTCTGTAGATGATCTGTCTGTGTGCCTGTAGATGATCTAACTGTGTGTCTGTAGATGATCTGTCTGTGTGTGTCTGTAGATGATTGGTCTGTGTTTGTCTGTAGATGATCTGATTGTGTCTGTAGATAATCTGTGTGTCTGTAGATGATCTGACTGTTTGTGTCTGTAGATAATCTAACTGTGTGTCTGTAGATTATCTGTCTGTGTGTGTCTGTAGATGATCTGTCTGTGTCTGTAGATTATCTGTCTGTGTGTGTCTGTAGATGATATGTCTTTGTGTCTGCAGATGATCTGACTGTGTGTCTAAATGATCTGTGTATATCTGTAGATGATCTGTCTGTGTGTGTCTGTAGATGATCTGATTGCGTGTGTCTGTAGATAATCTAACTGTGTGTGTGTCTGTAGATGATCTGTCTGTGTGTGTCTGTAGATAATCTGACTGTGTCTGTAGATAATCTAACTGTGTGTGTGTGTGTGTGTGTCTGTAGATGATCTGTCTGTGTGTCTGTAGATGATCTGTGTCTGTAGATGATCTGTCTGTGTGTCTGTAGATGATCTGACTGTTGATGTGTGTGTTCGGCTCTCTTTCAGTCTTGCTGTCTGTAATCTCACTGCTCAGTGTTGTGAGAGTTTGTCTTCAGCTCTACAATCCTCAGACTGTGTCCTGAGAGAGCTGGATCTGAGTAACAATGACCTGCAGGACTCTGGTGTAAAGTTTATTTCTGATGGACTGAAGAATCCAAACTGTCAGCTGCAGATACTGAGGTATTAACAACATATAAGCATTTACAGTCAGCTGGTCATAATATTTATGTGTCTGTAAAAGATCTGACTGTGTGTGTGTCTGTAGATGATCTGTCTGTGTGTCTGTAGATGATCTGTCTGTCTTCGTGTCTGTAGATGATCTGTCTGTGTGTCTGTAGATGATCTGTCTGTGTGTCTGTAGATGATCTGACTGTATCTGTAGATGATCTGACTGTGTGTCTGTAGATGATCTGACTATGTGTCTGTAGATGATCTGACTGTGTGTCTGTAGATGATCTGACTGTGTCTGTAGATGATCTGTCTGTGTCTGTAGATGATCTGTCTGTGTGTCTGTAGATGATCTGATTGTGTGACTGTAGATGATCTGTCTGTGTGTGTCTGTAGATGATCTGCCTGTGTGTCTCTGTAGATGATCTGTCTGTGTGTCTGTAGATGATCTGTCTGTGTGTGTCTGTAGATGATCTGACTGTGTGTCTCTGTAGATGATCTGTCTGTGTGTCTGTAGATGATCTGTCTGTGTGTGACTGTAGATGATCTGACTATGTGTCTGTAGATGATATGTCTGTGTGTCTGTAGATGATCTGACTGTGTCTGTAGATGATCTGTCTGTGTGTGTGTGTGTGTGTGTGTGTGTGTGTGTGTGTGTGTGTGTGTGTGTAGATGTCTGTAGATGATCTGTCTGTATGTGTCTGTAGGTTGTCTGGCTGTATGGTGACAGAGGAAGGCTGTGGTTATTTGTCTTCAGCTCTGAGTTCAAACCCCTCACACCTGAGAGAGCTGGATCTGAGCTACAATCACCCAGGACAATCAGGAGTCCAGCTGCTCAAACACAAACTGCAGGATCCAAACTATAAACTGCAGACACTCAAGTATGTCAAACACTAATACTGACATACTGAACGCGTGTGTGTGTGTGTGTGTGTGTGTGTGTGTGTGTGTGTGTGTGTGTGTGTGTGAATGATGCAGATCTACATTAATGTGTGTTTGTGTGTTTATAGTGTGGATCATGGAGGAGAGATCATGATGACAGCAGGACTGCGAAAGTGTAGGAATATAAACCCACACACACACACACACACACACACACACACACACACACACACACACACAGACACAGACACAGACACACACACACACACACACACACACACACACACACACACACAGACACAGACACACACACACACACACACATGTTGGGTTTCCATGTTTTATGGGGACTCTCCATAGGCGTAATGGTTTTTATACTGTACAATCTGTATGTGCTATTGCCCTACACCAACCCTACACCTAAACTTAGCCCTCACAGGAGACTGTGTGCAGTTTTAGATTTTCAAAAAACTTTATGCTGTATGATTTATAAGCTTGTTTCCTCATGGGGACCAAAAAATGTCCCCACAAGATAAAGATTTACTGGTATTACTATCTTTGTGGGGACATTTGGTCCCCAGGACGTGATAAATACCAGTACACACTCTCACAGACACACACACACACACACACACACACACACACACACACACACACACAGACAGAGATTGTTGTTTGACTGTATCACTGATCTCATCTCATAGACTTTCATTGTTTTCTATCAGGTTAATAGAGTCTATAAGGTCTTTTTTAACGAGTTATCAGTGTCTATCAGCACCACTCCTTTACTCTCAGAGATGATTTATGAAGCAAATCACTACATAATGTAAACAGAACAGTAATATGTGGATTCAGCTTTAGTCACGTGGAAATATATTTATTTTAATAAATAAGGATTTATATTTATTTAATTACTGTTTTGGACTCAGACATCATGCATTGATGGTAATGACTTGTCTTGTCACATGACCAGGGTGTGAACTACGGGGGAGCTAGGGGAAGCTCGGCTCCCCTTAATAAGACATGGGCTCCCCTGAAAACGTGATTTGTGAAGTTTTGGGGGGGTCTCAAAAATATTGACTATGTTATTTTGACGTGCAATTTCAGTTTTGTGTAATGTGATCATCGTGGATTATTATGTGTAAAATTGTAAAAATATCATTCATTCATGCATGACGGCGATTTAAACCTAATTCAATTCAATAAAGATAACTATACATGCTATTCATGAGCATCAAGGTGTGGGAGCGCTGCGGTGCAAATTCCACTCACGTTTAGTACGTTAACTCAAAGATTCGTCGAAAAAATCTAAACGTTATAGGCCGTTGATCTGCACATCATATAGCATCATATAGCCACCATGGCAAAAAGAACACAAGGCAGTTTAATTAATTTTGTTTTTACTAAGAAATTGTGTAGTGATGACGTTAATAGCACAACCGATTCACCTGCTGCAAGCCCTGTTACCACACCTCCCGCCGGGGTGACAAGGCAAGAAGTAAGTCATTGTAAGCCCTCTTTTGAGGCAAGTGCACAAACTAGAGACCTGCGCGGGACGGAGTTTTCAGTCTAAGACACGAAACGAGCGGTTTGTGTGAGAAAACGAACAGTATTTATATAATTTTTTACCTCTTGTACACAACCATGTCTGGCTCACGCTGCATTCACACGGGGCGTCGGCGTCAACGCTTGACGGAGGGCGTGTCTGAAGCGTGGTGCTGTTCAAAAAACTGGTATCTAATTTTGGTGTTATTTAAGCTTATTTATTATAATACAAGATCATTTTTTACAACAAAGTTAGGCTACTTGAAATAAAATATTTCGATGTTACTTGAAATTATATAAACATTAACAGATAAATTATTTAAATGTATTATACTTATTCCGTTTCTCTCAATTTCTTATTAAATGTTAAAAGAAAAGAAAAAATCATCTGGAAGAAGGGGACCCAAATTTCTGTCTTGCATACCCCCCTTAAAACTCTTCATGGCACCCCTGCGTACACGCAGCAAACTCCACACAGATGATACACAGAAACACAAACTCTACACAGACACACAAACTCCACACAGATGTGAGGAATGTAAAACAGGACTATCTTGTGTGTTTTGTGTGTTCAGTGGAGTTTGTGTATGAGCACAAATACACTGTATATACAGTCTCTGCACAACTGATGAACTCTACACTTACTGAACTGAACTGAATCAACACTGAACTGACTTGAGCTCTAGAATCACACTATTGGCTTGTTAGAGCTGCTTTACAGCACAATCTCGATCTGTTACTGCTCTGAATCAATCTGTACTGTAGAAAGCGTTATAGAAATAAAGCTGACTTGACTTGTGTGCATGATAAACCCACAACCGCTGCTTTACACAACACTAGTCTGCACTGTTTTAGGCCTGACAGGGTTTTTCACAGAGTTGTGTTTGGCTCCAGAAGTCTAGGACCAGCACTGCTAGTGAGATCTGAATCACTAGTCGCTCTTCAACAGCTTTCACTATATTAGTGAACACATTTGTGAAGAGTAAGGACAGTTTGGACTTTATCTGTAAACACACACAGACATCTTCACTGTTGTGTTGTTCTTGATGTTTCTCTCTTCTTGTGTTCAGGGGCCTGTGATCTCACACTGGATCCAAACACAGCACACACTCGACTCGTTCTGTCTGATGAGAACAAGAAGATCACAGGTGTGAAAGATCGTCAGCCGTATCCTGATCATCCAGAGAGATTTGAACATGTTCATCAGGTTCTGTGTGTTGAGAGTCTGACTGGACGCTGTTACTGGGAGACTGAATGGAGCGGAGCTGCTGGTATATCAGTGTCATATAAAGGAATCAGCAGGAAAGGAGGGAGTGACTGTATGTTTGGATTCAATGACAAATCCTGGAGTCTGATCTGCTTTGATAACAGATTCACTGTCCATCACAATAATATCAGAACTGATATACCTGCTGTCCGTTCATCCTCTAATAGAGTAGGAGTGTATGTGGACGTGTCGACCGGCTCTCTGTCCTTCTACAGCGTCTCTGACACACACACACTCACACACTTACACACATTCAACACCACATTCACTGAACCCCTCTGTGCTGGATTCAGTGTTTATTCTGTTTCCTCAGTGTCTCTGTGTGATATTAAACGATAGAGAGACTCTCTGTAAATACTCTTTCTGATGTTCACATGCTCACAAACTCATCAAAAGACACATGAATTAGTTTGCTTTAATATGTATATTGCAAACTGATGATCAAATGTAATGAAAGTGTATTAGTGACTGGTTTAATGATGAAGTGGTTTCTGAATCTCTGATGTGAACTGATGACAGTATGAATAATGATGAATGTGATTGAGATCAGCAGCATGAGGCTGAATTGACTCAGAATGAATCCGTCTCCTTTATTTTTCTGTCTGCGCTGATTTAACTCTAAATTCACTAAATGAATTCTGTACAAACACTCACAGTATCGCTGCTGAACACAGTTGATCTGGCTGTAATTCCAGTCTTTCAGGAGCTTCAGAGCTTCAATCTGCTGCTTGATCACTAGACAATCTTCATCAGCATCTCTTCTGAATTCAAACATCACCGCATTTCAAAGACTTGCTTTCTGTCCTCCACAGTGCTCCCTCGAGGCTATGAGCTGCATAACATGATCAATCTATACTCAAACAGCTTGAATATTACATGTTATTCATAAAGTCTGAAGCTCTGTGGATGAAACACCACTAAAACATCGTAGTAGTTTGGATGGAAAGGGTTGGTAATTACAGTCTATCCTCCAAAATACAAGAATAACAACAGCAGCTAATGATTATAGACGGGTTAATAAACGATCTTCCAGCATCCGTGGTGCTCAGCTCTAATCAAGACAGTGTTGATTGGGGTTTATCATGGACTCTTGTAGCTCTGTTCAGAGTTTGTTTCATTTTACAAACAGTAATTTGCTGTTTTATCATGGTCACTATTTCTGGCTCGTTATGATGTTCAGCTTCTCTGAATGACGTGTGTATGTGAAGTATTACAGGCTTACTGTAAAACACGTCTGGAGATGATTTATCATCACATTTACTGTTATACATCTTGAGAGTGCTGTGTGTGTATTGTATGTATATGTATGCTTGCATATTATATATATTATGTGTGTGTATGTAATTGCACTTCATGTATAATAAAAACAATAAATCTGTTACCATTTTAAGGAATTATGAAACTGAAATTGATTTTCGTTTTCATTGCATTGAAACAAGCTCATCAATAACTAACAAAAAGCACTGTTATTTCTGTTCCAGCAGCAACGAGTGTTTATTTGGTTCATTTTGAAAGCAGATTTTAAAAACTGATAAGTTTGTGCCATTATCTGGTCATTACTTAGTGATGGAAGCTTTGATTCTTTCAAGAGATTCGAAATGATTCGTACTGATTCAGTTCGTTCACCAAAATGATTTGTTCAGATTCTGTTCGTTCACCAAAATAATTCGTTCAGATTCAGTTTGTTCACCAAAATGATTCGTACTGATTCAGTTCGTTCACCAAAATGATTCATTCTGATTCAGTTCGTTCACCAAAATGATTCATTCAGATTCAGTTCGTTCACCAAAATGATTCGTACTGATTCAGTTCGTTCATCAAAATGATTCGTACTGATTCAGTTCATTCACCAAAATGATTCGTACTGATTCAGTTCGTTCACCAAAATGATTCGTACTGATTCAGTTCGTTCACCAAAATGATTCGTACTGATTCAGTTCATTCACCAAAATGATTCGTACTGATTCGTTCACTGATTCATTCAGTGACCATTTCTTCATATGACATAAATACGCCAGCAGTTGGTGAAAAAGAGTGTCTTATGTGTTATGAATAAGTCGACGAACTTGCTAAAATAACTGATTTGGCTTTATTAAAATATGTGCTTAATCTACCCATTAAATAAATGAAATAAGTCTAAATACGTGGTTCAGATGACCAAAGCATTCCCATTTTAATTGTTTGGGCAGACTTACACATTCATAAATCTGTGATTATGTTTAACGTGTGGTGGAGATATGTTCTGCATGTTAAATATGAATATATAAGCGGTC
The DNA here is from genome assembly GCA_023376895.1 of Aspiorhynchus laticeps. Classification (NCBI taxonomy): domain Eukaryota; kingdom Metazoa; phylum Chordata; class Actinopteri; order Cypriniformes; family Cyprinidae; genus Aspiorhynchus; species Aspiorhynchus laticeps. The sequence continues at coordinate 56,157,745 of CM041797.1, forward strand.
AGTGCTGGGCGTATTCGTTCAGTAGATCCGATCGTTCGTGAATGAACCAGTTGGTTAACGATAACGATGATGTGTAGTTTGGCATATTTACAGCAAAGAAAGAAATTTAGGGTAAACGTACCTATTAATCTCACTAAAATCTACATCGAGTCATTTTTAGTGCACAAGACGTTATGTTAGAATAAAATATTAATCTCTCACACGATAATATTTAATTTTATTTTAAATGACAAAAGCATTTCTATTAAGATATACATCATTAAATTCAGAAAGTCTGGCTGCTAGTCAGCTAACTGTGTTCTGTAGCATTACTTATTATTTGTTCCTGGTCGTATCGTTTTGGCTGCGCACAAAGTTATGTTTAACTTTATATATGTATTTTGAACTTTACCGTAGTACAGCGCTGACTTTGTGGTGTACGTTTGACTGAATTGTTAGCTTTTGTCTTTATTGCCTCTTATACGATGGCTATTATTGTTCATTAAAACTGTCATTTACCAAAAAGTGGCAGAGTTGTGCTTATTGTGGCGCTTTATCGTCGATCGCTACTTTCCGGCATACACCACGCCTATCAATACAAATACAACCAATTCATGACAAGAAGCTACCCGTAACATTTATACCGAAAAGCTCTTTGAAATCATCTGGAATGCAATAAAGTCGTTTTTAAAGCGTTTGCTGCATGGATTTAAAAAATCAGCTCTAGGCCTAATAAATAACTCACATATCAGACAAAATTGCGTTGCAGCGATCCTTTGAATTGTAAGGTATTCAGAGCAACATTAAAAATAAGGAAAAGCCTGAAACTGGTTTTTATAGGCTATTTTAGACGCCATCGGTTCATTGGACGTGCCTTTAGAGAGAAATGCATCTTTACGGATTACATAATGAGAGTTTTTGTTTTCGATTTGAGTTATTTCGTATTTAAAGCTTTCTCTAGATATATTTATCATATCTGTGTCTCAATTCGTTGAGTTTCGGTTCATCATTGTGAAGACGAGACGGCAAGCTCATCCTCGGTTTTCCTGTTAAAGCCTCTGTTTTGAGGGTTTTGCAAACCACCCAACAAAATAAAAGTCCTGGGCCTGATAAAGTCAGTGGGAGAGTTCTGAGGAGCTGTGCTTATCAGCTCTGTGATATCAGTCATTTCATTTTTCAGACCTCATTGAAACTACAGATACCCCCTTTCCACCAGCAGGAACCAGGTGCTGGTTCAGAGCCAGTGCTACTGCCGGTTCTTAGTTGGTTCGACTCGCGAGCCCTTTAAGAACCGGTAGCTTTTCCACAGGCTAGAGAGCCAATACAGAGCCACTGAATACGTTTCATGTTTCGTTTCACTAGCGCGGCAGCGCCAAACACAACAGACTTGTTCGAGGTGCATCGCACCGCAGATCGATCGGCACACAACACACTAAAGCACCGCGAGAGCGATCCAAAAGAGCCGTCAGCTTCCCAGTCGCTCCCGCAGCACCCCGATGCCTCGCACCGAACGGTCCGTGTAGCGCCGATCCAACCCGAACAAGCCTAAACAAACTATCAACAATGGCAGACGTTGTGTTGTTATTGACGTTCATGGCTTTGTGAATCTACATCGGCATCCAAACACGGCGAACGTGTCCGTGTTTAACTGCTATTTCAAATATGGCGGTCCACAGTTTCTGTCTCTTGTTGTTCACGGTAACCCAGCCCCTGACGCAAGTGGTTCTTCCTTCTAGCCCAGCAATGTTTTGGTGCTACTTACGAACCGCTGGTTCGGAGCTGGTGCTTTGGGTGTCGAAAGACAAAGAACCGGTTTGAAACCAGGCTCTGAACCAGCACTGGAGCTGCCTTGGTGGAGAAGGGGTAAGAGAGTACCCTCAGTGTGGAAAAAATCCATTATTGTACCGATTCCTAAAAAGACCAACGCCAGACAAATGAACGATTTTAGACCAATTTCTTTAACATCCTTATTAATGAAGTGTTTTGAGAGAATTATTAAAATTTGGCTTGTAGAGCATACTAGTCAGTTGATTGATCCGCTACAATTTGCCTATAGGAGAAATAGGAGTGTGGAGGATGCCACTCTGACACTCTTACATCTTATATATAAACATGTGGACATCGGGAAGCGTCATGCTCATTTATTATTTATAGATTTTTCATCAGCGTTCAACACTATTCAACCAATTCTTTTAGCTGAACGTTTGCTTTCTGAATTTGACGTTCCTAAGGGTTTGGTGGCCTGGATTTTAGATTTTCTGACCAGAAGATCTCAAATAGTACGGGTAAATGGAGAACATTCCCTGGACCTTTATTCTTCAGTGGGCTGTCCCCAAGGCCTTTATTATTTATTTTATATACAGATAGGTGCAGAAGTCAATATCCACACAGACATATTATTAAATATGCCGATGATACAGTGGTGCTAAGTCTGTTAAAGCAAGGTGACACAGAGCGCCCATGTTGAATTATTTTTTTGATTGGTGTGAGAGTTCTCATTTACAAATTAACTTCTCCAAAACTAAAGATATGACAATAGCATTTTATAATTCTGTTGAAATGCCATCTAACGTAGTTATTGCAGGTAAAGAAATTGAGAAGGTCAGTTCATACAAGTATTTGGGTACATTAATTGATAAGCTTAGGTGGGTGGAAAACACAAATCTTATTATATCGAAAGCACAAAAGCGGTTATATTTATTGAGGAAGCTTAAGTCCTTTGAAGTGGATAAATCTATATTGATAATGTTTTATAGATGTTTTATTGAAACTGTTTTGACCTTTGCTATGATCTGTTGGTTTTATGGATTAAATGTTAAAAGTAGATCCCAGCTTCAGAGCATGGTTCATTTAGGGTCAAAGATTACAGGCTCTGTACAGCTGGGTTTAGAGGAATGTTCTTAGGAAGTCTTTGACTATCTTGGATGATACATCTCACATTTTGTTTTCAGAATTTGAACTGCTTCCCTCAGGCAGGCGATATAGAGTGCCCCAGTGGAGGACTGTTAAAGCTTCTAGGTCTTTTGTTTCAAATGCAGTTAGGAGTGTAAATACTTTTTTGAAACAAAGATGAGGTGTACCATGAGTTTTAATAGCATATGAAGAATTATTGTAAATGCCCGGGGTTTGTGATGTTTTCTGTTTTATAAAATTTGTATGTTTGTGAGGTTGAAGCTGCTTAAATTGCCCTGTAAAGGGACAAATAAAGATATTACTACTACTCAGAGATGGAAACTCGAGTCAGAGACTTGGACTCGAGTCGCACTTAAGTCGCATAAATAAAGACTCGAGACTTGGACTCGTGAGACTCGTAAAAAACGAGTCATGTGGTGTAGGAGTTTATATGAATGTATCTCTGAGGGAAACCGGCTGTCTTAAAAAAAGTTTAGATGGTATTTTCTTTTCATCTTGCCTCCGTGTAATGCATATTAGTGTTCATAACCGCAGCTCTGCTTTGTTTACAGCGGTAACCAAGGAAACAATGTTTAATTGATGTTCAAGCGCCACCCGCTGGCAGAGAGTGAATCTGCATTAATTCAGCCTGTGCGGTTTTGTTTAGTACAGATGGTTTATGTAGAATAGTTTCACAAAACTAAAGTCAGACCATTTTGTTTTTGCTTCAAATTTCGAAATTATACAATCCAATTTAGATTAGAAACTGCTCATGCTGGATGTACAGGTATCTCAGAAAATTAGAATATGGTGAAAAAGTTCATTTTTTCTTGTAACTTATTTCAAAAACTGAAACTTTCAAATATTTTAGATTCATTGCATGTAAAGTAAAACACTTCAAAAGTTTTTTTATTTTAATTTTGATGATTAGAGCTTACAGCTAATGAAAGTCAAAAATCAGTATCTCAAAATATTTACATTTGAGTTTCAATAAATAACCATCCATACAGTATAAACTCTGGGCATCTCTTGTTCTCTGAAACCACAATAATGGGGTGTACATGAGATGATTACATGAGATGTACCTGTATGCAGCTCTTTGTTTGGATTGTGTTTATAATACAGTGGCTGCCTCTCATTTTAAATTGAAAAAGAGCACAAAGCCTTAGTTTATTTATATGAGATTTATTTAATTTGTGTAATTAATTTGATTAATTGGGGTTTGTTTTAAAGTTTTGTTTTGTTGTTTGACATTTCAATTTTACAAAGAAATGTGCTGCATTTTATCTGACAATTAATAAATGGACACCTTTTCATTTCTAATTTGTTTTAAATTTTGTTCAAGTTTTTGTTGTTGTTGTTGAGAAAATCATATCGTGAAATCAGTATTTCAAAACTGATTTAGCCTCAATAACAAGCTGAAAGAACTGTTGCTAATAAATAGAACAAAGACTTGAGACGTG
>CM041797.1:56177078-56182078 GCA_023376895.1 Aspiorhynchus laticeps
ATAATTTACTTTTCGCATTATATAGATATATTTATAAAAAAAAATCGTCTTTCGTGAGGAGACTGCTGCTGATGTTCACGTGCAATCATGTGTGTAACAATGAAAACTTATAAAATAAGTTTAAATATGAAAGAGAAAGGACTAACCAGAGATTAAGTCATTTTTACACCACACACACACACACACACACACACACACACACATATATATATGTTATTTAGGCATAAATCTAGGACAGTAGTACAGATATATCAGTATAATGCATGTACTGGAGTCTTTTTATTCACTGTTTTGTAGCCTGACAGCATCACACCTGCTGAATGGCTTCCTGGATCCGTCCATGATGCAAGAGCAGTGCATGCTGGGAGATGGAGGCATCGTTCCAGGGCCAGATGCGTGCTCGAGAGGGCCTTCGGCATGCTGAAGACCCCTGGGGGCCATCTTTAATTCTGTTAAAACATGAAGTGATCAGTTACACGCCGTCCCACCACAGCCGCTCTCTTGACTGGCGCGAATATTAATGACTTAACCGGATTCCAACATGGCGCCAGCCAATGAACAGAGAGTGCGCGTCGATTATAATTAAAGGGCCATACACATGTAAAAAAAATGCCGCTGAAACTTTCCCATCCAGATTTGTTTCATGGATGAAGGCTCAGAACACAGTTATTCACATCAACAATATAACGACTGTTTCGAAACACTCGTGTCACGTGACTAAGGTGAAGCATCGGGGGCGTGTCACAAGTGTTTGGAGGCGTGGCTTACCTGCCGATTCTGTGTTTGATTGACAGGGTCAGGAACCAATCACACAATTGCACATCGGTCTCAACCAATTCTATGTAAAAAAGGAACTAGGCTAAGTCCATCAACAGCAGAACAATTACATTTTTCAATAAAGCTCTGTCGTTGTCGACGCTGTTTCAGAGCAATACTTGAAAGATTCCACTAGGTGTCACCGTAGAGACGGGTGCCTCGCTCATGCACCAGTACATATTACTGTTATAGTTGTGTTAATAACTATATAGCTGATAACTAGTGCTCTTATGAACGTTTTTAGCGTGACTGAATGATATAGCATAGCTACAGATCTGTGTGACGCTGCTAATGTTAAATGCTACTGTTTCTGACAGAGATAATATCATATCGAATGTTTTGGGCTTTTTTGATTAGTCACTTTATGCAAATAAGATAAAGTGTAGCCTTTTAACGTCTTGCTGTAGAAACCTAGCGTCTGCCGTGAGTGACGGAGGAGGAGAACTTAGCGCTAATTTAATGTTATCAGCCTATCAGATATATTATCAGGAGAAGCGTAGCGTTTTCAAGCTAGCTCAGCCAGCGGTGTATTCATGCTAATAGAGTTAGCAGCTAACGCTCTGCGTAACTGACCAATCCTGCACCGAGAGAGCGGAGCACCGCCTACCTTATTACCATACGGACACTAATACACACGTGTGTAGCACAACAATACTACAATCACACTACACTTTAGACCACATCATTCATTCATGCATATCTGCATTTAATTATTTATTCATTCATTCATGCATATCTGCATTTAATTATTTATTCATTCATTCATGCATATCTGCATTTAATTATTTATTCATTCATTCATGCATATCTGCATTTAATTATTTATTCATTCATTCATGCATATCTGCATTTAATTATTTATTCATTCATTCATTCATTCATTTATTTACTTATGAATTTCAGCATTTAATTATTTATTTATTTCAGCATTTAATTATTTATTCATTTATTCATTTATTTATTTATGAATTTCTACATTTAATTATTTATTTATTTCAGCATTTAATTATTTATTTGTTTATTCATTTATTTATTTATTTGTTTATTAATTTAATTATTTATTTATTTCAGCATTTAATTATTTATTTATTTATTCATTTAATTATTTATTTGTTTATTCATTTAATTATTTATTTATTTCAGCATTTAATTATTTATTTATTTCTACATTTAATTATTTATTTGTTTATTCATTTAATTATTTATTTGTTTATTCATTTAATTATTTATTTGTTTATTCATTTATGTATTTCTACATTTAATTATTTATTTATTTCTACATTTAATTATTTATTTGTTTATTCATTTAATTATTTATTTGTTTATTCATTTATGTATTTCTACATTTAATTATTTATTTATTTCTACATTTAATTATTTATTTGTTTATTCATTTATGTATTTCTACATTTAATTATTTATTTATTTCAGCATTTAATTATTTATTTATTTCAGCATTTAATTATTTATTTGTTTATTCATTTATGTATTTCTACATTTAATTATTTATTTATTTCTACATTTAATTATTTATTTGTTTATTCATTTATGTATTTCTACATTTAATTATTTATGTATTTCAGCATTTAATTATTTATTTATTTCAGCATTTAATTATTTATTTGTTTATTCATTTAATTATTTATGCTTAAGTCATTTCTCGTAGTAATGACAGCAATCATATATATATATATATTTATATGGGGTTAGTGTACTGTAGCTAATTTTACACAATGATTACAAAATTTGTCAAAAAATGTTTTTATTTAATGAAAAATTTGCCTAATTAGACAAACTATTATTTATACGTTTTTTTATCATTTCTATGTTTATATATTCTTTATAAGGGTCCTGAAATGGAGTAATTGTGCTCTCTCTGCTAATGAATCAGTATTGTGCTGCATGTGCTGGTTTATGCCTGTCGTGGATTCATAACGATGAGAATAAAACCACCAGTAGTCCCTGTTTTAATAAATGATTCACTGAATCAAACGATTCGTTCATGGACCGACTCACTTGATTCGTTCAAAAACTGATTCATTCACCGTGTTGTGATGCACTGTAACTGCTGTATACAATTATTACACGCACATGTGCTGATATTCAGAAAAGTGCATTGTTTGTGCAATAAATATATTGCTGTAATTATAAGTGCATCACAGCTGTATTCTAACGGGCTTCATCACACAGTGAATGTGACGTGTTTATGTTTGTTTTGATAATATCATCTCTCAGTCACACATACAGCACAATGTCAGGGGAATGTCTTTAAATTCTAGTCATACCTGCTGTTGTCTTCTTTTTAAAGAACTTCAATGGTTCAGCATCCCCCTCAATTCAAGCCCTGTATATACGTATATATATCTGTCCATCCAAACTAAATTATATATAAAATATGACTATAACGTATGAAAAGTCATCAGATGGGCTGATTGAAAATGCAAATTCATTCTCTGACAGCAGGTGGAACGGCAGAGACATAGCAGCTGCGCTTAAACTCATAAACACTACATTACCAGATAAACTGAACATGCCTTCAGTAATAATACTGACGGCTGTGTTGAGTTATGAGAAGCTGCGCAGGAGCTGGTGAAGTCACCGCCCGCAGCAATCATCGTGGTCAATCCCATCACGTGTGCGGCGAGCGTCTGATTAATATCTGATCACAGATAATATCTCTCCCGGAGAGAGTGCTCCTCCTCATGAGATCAGACTGTGCTTCGGATCTTACAGCTGCGCTCCAGCATCAGATGAATATAGAGCTGCTCCTCTCACACTAGAGCAGGCTGTAATGAGGCCCCTTGGGTTCCCAGCAGGAGCTGCAGCCTGAGAAGCACTTTCTATTCTGCTATCCACAACACAATCCAAATACCTCGAGAAGACATTTAGCAAGATGACAAGCACACATGACATACAAGTCCTTATATTTACCCGCATGGGTACACACACACACACACACACACACACACACACACACACACACACACACACACACACACACACACACACACACACACACACACACACACACACACACACACACACACACACACACACACACACACTCTCTCACACACACTCTCACACTCACTCTCACACTCACTCACACACACTCTCTCTCACACACACACACACACACACACACCCCAATGGGGTCAGAAAAATGTAATTAACTTACAATCAAAATAAAGTTAACAACCTTTAATATCTCAAGTCATTAAAGATCTCCAGAAGATGCGTCTCGGTCTCAAGATACTTTTGCTGAAAACAGACAACATCTGAGGAAGAGCAGCACTTTACTGCGAAGTCACATAATAATTCAAACTCAAATCAATGTGTTGTCCATGATTTTATTTATTTGAGTAGCCGTTATTATAATCCCTCACACACATGTAATTTAACACATCTGAGTAAATATATCTTCGCTCACATGTGTCCAACTGGTTCTTTATGTATATGCACACATTCACCTTCAGAAAGCCTCTGCATTCATACAAACACAAGAGATGAAAGGTGTTTGTGTTCAGAAGCTACATGAGAGCATTGAGTCCTTCCCATCAGACACACGGCGTCTCCAGAGATCAGATCTCTCCATCACAGTCACTGAAGAGCATTGAGTCCTTCCCATCAGACACACAGCGTCTCCAGAGATCAGATCTCTCCATCACAGTCACTGAAGAGCATCGAGTCCTTCCCATCAGACACACGGCGTCTCCAGAGATCAGATCTCTCCATCACAGTCACTGAAGAGCATTGAGTCCTTCCCATCAGACACACGGCGTCTCCAGAGATCAGATCTCTCCATCACAGTCACTGAAGAGCATTGAGTCCTTCCCATCAGACACACGGCGTCTCCAGAGATCAGATCTCTCCATCACAGTCACTGAAGAGCATCGAGTCCTTCCCATCAGACACACGGCGTCTCCAGAGATCAGATCTCTCCATCACAGTCACTGAAGAGCATTGAGTCCTTCCCATCAGACACACGGCGTCTCCAGAGATCAGATCTCTCCATCACAGTCACTGAAGAGCATCGAGTCCTTCCCATCAGACACACGGCGTCTCCAGAGATCAGATCTCTCCATCACAGTCACTGAAGAGCATCGAGTCCTTCCCATCAGACACACGGCGTCTCCAGAGATCAGATCTCTCCATCACAGTCACTGAAGAGCATTGAGTCCTTC
>CM041797.1:56187078-56192078 GCA_023376895.1 Aspiorhynchus laticeps
GCGATGAAGAGCAGAGATAAGCAGATGAAGGAGCAGTGAGGAGCAGATGAAAGAGCAGCGATGAGCAGACGAAGGAGCAGATGAAGGAGCAGTGAAGAGCAGATGAAAAAGCAGTGAGGAGCAGATGAAAGAGCAGTGAAGAGCAGTGATAAGCAGATGAAGGAACAGTGAGGAGCAGATGAAGGAGCAGTGAGGAGCAGATGAAGGAGCAGTGAGGAGCAGATGAAGGAGCAGTGAGGAGCTGTGAAGGAGCAGTGAGGAGCAGATGAAGGAGCAGATGAAGGAGTAGTGAAGGAGCAGATGAAGGAGCAGTGAAGAGCAGATGAAGGAGCAGTGAAGAAGCAGTGAGGAGCAGTGAAGAGCAGATGAAGGAGCAGTGAGGAGCAGATGAAGGAGCAGTGAGGAGCAGATGAAGGAGCAGTGAGGAGCAGATGAAGGAGCGATGAAGAGCAGTGAGGAGCGGTGAGGAGCAGATGAAGGAGTAGTGAAGGAGCAGATGAAAGAGTAGTGAAGGAGCAGTGAGGAGCAGATGAAGGAGCAGTGAGCAGCAGTGAAGGAGCAGTGAAGGAGCAGTGAGGAGCAGATGAAGGAGCAGTGAAGAGCAGATGAAGGAGCAGTGAAGAAGCAGTGAGGAGCAGATGAAGGAGCGATGAAGAGCAGTGAGGAGCAGATGAAGGAGTAGTGAAGGAGCAGATGAAGGAGTAGTGAAGGAGCAGATGAAGGAGCAGTGAGGAGCAGATGAAGGAGCAGTGAAGAGCAGATGAAGGAGCAGTGAAGAGCAGATGAAGGAGCAGATGAAGGAGCAGTGAGGAGCAGATGAAGGAGCGATGAAGAGCAGTGAGGAGCAGTGAGGAGCAGATGAAGGAGTAGTGAAGGAGCAGATGAAGGAGTAGTGAAGGAGCAGATGAAGGAGCAGTGAGGAGCAGATGAAGGAGCAGTGAGGAGCTGTGAAGGAGCAGTGAGGAGCAGATGAAGGAGTAGTGAAGGAGCAGATTAAGGAGCAGTGAGCAGCAGTGAAGGAGCAGTGAAGGAGCAGTGAGGAGCAGATGAAGGAGCAGTGAGGAGCAGATGAAGGAGCAGTGAAGGAGCAGTGAGGAGCAGATGAAGGAGCAGTGAGGAGCAGTGTGAAGGAGCAGATGAAGGAGCAGTGAAGGAGCAGATGAAGGAGCAGTGAGGAGCAGATGAAGGAGCAGTGAAGGAGCAGTGAGGAGCAGATGAAGGAGCAGATGAAGGAGTAGTGAAGGAGCAGATGAAGGAGCAGTGAGGAGCAGATGAAGGAGCAGTGAGGAGCAGTGAAGGAGCAGTGAGGAGCAGATAAAAGGAGCAGATGAAGGAGTAGTGAAGGAGCAGATGAAGGAGCAGTGAGGAGCAGTGAAGGAGCAGTGAAGGAGCAGTGAGGAGCAGATGAAGGAGCAGTGAGGAGCAGTGAGGAGCAGATGAAGGAGCAGTGAGGAGCAGATGAAGGAGCAGATGAAGGAGCAGTGAGGAGCAGATGAAGGAGCAGTGAGGAGCAGTGTGAAGGAGCAGATGAAGGAGCAGTGAGGAGCAGATGAAGGAGCAGTGAAGGAGCAGTGAGGAACAGTGAGGAGCAGATGAAGGAGCAGATGAAGGAGCAGTGAAGGAGCAGTGAGGAGCAGTGAAGGAGCAGTGAGGAGCAGTGTGAAGGAGCAGATGAAGGAGCAGTGAGGAGCAGATGAAGGAGCAATGAAGGAGCAGTGAGGAACAGTGAGGAGCAGATGAAGGAGCAGATGAAGGAGCAGTGAAGGAGCAGTGAAGGAGCAGTGAGGAGCAGATGAAGGAGCAGTGAAGGAGCAGTGAGGAGCAGTGAAGGAGCAGTGAGGAGCAGATGAAGGAGCAGATGAAGGAGTAGTGAAGGAGCAGATGAAGGAGCAGTGAGGAGCAGTGAAGGAGCAGTGAGGAGCAGATGAAGGAGTAGTGAAGGAGCAGATGAAGGAGCAGTGAAGGAGCAGTGAAGGAGCAGATGAATGAGCAGTGAGGAGCAGATGAAGGAGCAGATGAAGGAGCAGTGAAGGAGCAGATGAAGGAGCAGATGAATGAGCAGTGAGGAGCAGTGAGGAGCAGATGAAGGAGCAGATGAAGGAGTAGTGAAGGAGCAGATGAAGGAGCAATGAAGGAGCAGTGAGGAACAGTGAGGAGCAGATGAAGGAGCAGTGAAGGAGCAGTGAGGAGCAGATGAAGGAGCAGTGAGGAGCAGATGAAGGAGCAGTGAAGGAGCAGTGAGGAGCAGATGAAGGAGCAGTGAAGGAGCAGTGAGGAGCAGTGAAGGAGCAGTGAGGAGCAGATGAAGGAGCAGATGAAGGAGTAGTGAAGGAGCAGATGAAGGAGCAGTGAGGAGCAGTGAAGGAGCAGTGAGGAGCAGATGAAGGAGTAGTGAAGGAGCAGATGAAGGAGCAGTGAGGAGCAGTGAAGGAGCAGTGAAGGAGCAGTGAGGAGCCGATGAAGGAGCAGATGAAGGAGCAGTGAAGGAGCAGATGAAGGAGCAGATGAATGAGCAGTGAGGAGCAGTGAGGAGCAGATGAAGGAGCAGTGAGGAGCAGTGAAGGAGCAGTGAGGAGCAGATGAAGGAGCAGATGAAGGAGTAGTGAAGGAGCAGATGAAGGAGCAATGAAGGAGCAGTGAGGAACAGTGAGGAGCAGATGAAGGAGCAGATGAAGGAGCAGATGAAGGAGCAGATGAAGGAGTAGTGAAGGAGCAGATGAAGGAGCAGTGAGGAGCAGTGAAGGAGCAGTGAGGAGCAGATGAAGGAGTAGTGAAGGAGCAGATGAAGGAGCAGTGAGGAGCAGTGAAGGAGCAGTGAAGGAGCAGTGAGGAGCAGATGAAGGAGCAGATGAAGGAGCAGTGAAGGAGCAGATGAAGGAGCAGATGAATGAGCAGTGAGGAGCAGTGAGGAGCAGATGAAGGAGCAGTGAGGAGCAGTGAAGGAGCAGTGAGGAGCAGATGAAGGAGCAGATGAAGGAGTAGTGGAGGAGCAGATGAAGGAGCAATGAAGGAGCAGTGAGGAACAGTGAGGAGCAGTGAAGGAGCAGTGAGGAGCAGATGAAGGAGCAGTGAGGAGCAGATGAAGGAGCAGCAGCATGCAGCGCCTCACCACTCGCTCACAGTGTCTACAGACACTCCCCTGTGTGTCTGAATTCAGCTCATTTCATTCATGAATATTGCTTCTCCCAAACTTAATTAAGTTAATAAAGCTTCATTTGTGCGAATCGACTGCTATGACTTCGGTCCGTTACATCATGAGGGTTCTGCTCTTTCTTCTTCTGCTGACAGTGCTAAAGTCCTGTGGGACATATCCACTCTACTGTAAAGTCTGGATCAGCTGACGGTGTATGGAGAGACACGGCAGACGACAGCGTCCCCAATCACGAGCTCAGCTGAAGAACAGCCTGTCAGCAGTGAGGAGCAGTGAAGGAGCAGTGAGGAGCAGATGAAGGAGCAGATGAAGGAGTAGTGAAGGAGCAGATGAAGGAGCAGTGAGGAGCAGATGAAGGAGCAGTGAGGAGCTGTGAAGGAGCAGTGAGGAGCAGATGAAGGAGTAGTGAAGGAGCAGATTAAGGAGCAGTGAGCAGCAGTGAAGGAGCAGTGAAGGAGCAGTGAGGAGCAGATGAAGGAGCAGTGAGGAGCAGATGAAGGAGCAGTGAAGGAGCAGTGAGGAGCAGATGAAGGAGCAGTGAGGAGCAGTGTGAAGGAGCAGATGAAGGAGCAGTGAAGGAGCAGATGAAGGAGCAGTGAGGAGCAGATGAAGGAGCAGTGAAGGAGCAGTGAGGAGCAGATGAAGGAGCAGATGAAGGAGTAGTGAAGGAGCAGATGAAGGAGCAGTGAGGAGCAGATGAAGGAGCAGTGAGGAGCAGTGAAGGAGCAGTGAGGAGCAGATAAAAGGAGCAGATGAAGGAGTAGTGAAGGAGCAGATGAAGGAGCAGTGAGGAGCAGTGAAGGAGCAGTGAAGGAGCAGTGAGGAGCAGATGAAGGAGCAGTGAGGAGCAGTGAGGAGCAGATGAAGGAGCAGTGAGGAGCAGATGAAGGAGCAGATGAAGGAGCAGTGAGGAGCAGATGAAGGAGCAGTGAGGAGCAGTGTGAAGGAGCAGATGAAGGAGCAGTGAGGAGCAGATGAAGGAGCAGTGAAGGAGCAGTGAGGAACAGTGAGGAGCAGATGAAGGAGCAGATGAAGGAGCAGTGAAGGAGCAGTGAGGAGCAGTGAAGGAGCAGTGAGGAGCAGTGTGAAGGAGCAGATGAAGGAGCAGTGAGGAGCAGATGAAGGAGCAATGAAGGAGCAGTGAGGAACAGTGAGGAGCAGATGAAGGAGCAGATGAAGGAGCAGTGAAGGAGCAGTGAGGAGCAGATGAAGGAGCAGTGAAGGAGCAGTGAGGAGCAGTGAAGGAGCAGTGAGGAGCAGATGAAGGAGCAGATGAAGGAGTAGTGAAGGAGCAGATGAAGGAGCAGTGAGGAGCAGTGAAGGAGCAGTGAGGAGCAGATGAAGGAGTAGTGAAGGAGCAGATGAAGGAGCAGTGAAGGAGCAGTGAAGGAGCAGTGAGGAGCAGATGAAGGAGCAGATGAAGGAGCAGTGAAGGAGCAGATGAAGGAGCAGATGAATGAGCAGTGAGGAGCAGTGAGGAGCAGATGAAGGAGCAGATGAAGGAGTAGTGAAGGAGCAGATGAAGGAGCAATGAAGGAGCAGTGAGGAACAGTGAGGAGCAGATGAAGGAGCAGTGAAGGAGCAGTGAGGAGCAGATGAAGGAGCAGTGAGGAGCAGATGAAGGAGCAGTGAAGGAGCAGTGAGGAGCAGATGAAGGAGCAGTGAAGGAGCAGTGAGGAGCAGTGAAGGAGCAGTGAGGAGCAGATGAAGGAGCAGATGAAGGAGTAGTGAAGGAGCAGATGAAGGAGCAGTGAGGAGCAGTGAAGGAGCAGTGAGGAGCAGATGAAGGAGTAGTGAAGGAGCAGATGAAGGAGCAGTGAGGAGCAGTGAAGGAGCAGTGAAGGAGCAG
>CM041797.1:56194578-56199578 GCA_023376895.1 Aspiorhynchus laticeps
AGCGCATGCGAAACCGCATAAAGCAAATACTCCAAAAGCACGAAGCAGCGCTCCCCGATGCATCCGCCAGCCGCGCGTCAAAGAGCGGATCAGTCTCCGCGCAGCGCCGCGCTTCTGCCAGACTCATAAGAGATAAACAGCGCGAGTCGCTTGATCACAGAATTGTTATACAGTCGTGTGATATGAGAAAGGTTAGTGATGCTGGCTGAAAACAGACACAATGAGGTATATTAGAAAACGCTAGGCTTGTCAATTCAGCACCATAGTAATTTAACCTGAAGTTATTAACACTGGATAAATAGCCTAAGTGTTTGCAGAAATATATTTATTATGTTACTGTTATTACATATTGGGGAATATGCTATTTTAATTTCATTGAAGCTGTTTTGTAGTTTCTTCATGTTTAGTTTTAGTTTTTTTTTACTACAGATTTTATAGTTTATTAGCCTATTAGGCTACTTATTTTAATATCCATATAACGAGGAGCATGCTTTTACTTCTTGTGACCACCATCATACTAGTCAGTTAAAAGTAAAATGTTAATTCAATAAGGGCCTGATTAAAGATGAATATCTTACAAATATCTTAAAAAATGTCTTGTATAAATTAGGTGCTTCTTATTTACAAATAATACAGTTCTTAAAGGGAGATCATTTACTCAACATCATGTCATACCTGTATGAATTTCTATCTTCTGTGGAACAGGAGATTTTGTCCATACAGTAGAAATCAAGCGTAACCAAAATGGTTTGATAACATTCTACAAAATCTTCTTTTGTGTTCAACAGAAGAAAGTCGTTAGGAACGACATGAGGGTGAGGAAGAGATGTCAGAATTAATAAGCAGTAACTTTCCAGCAGTCCAGCTCAAAATCAATGCTTTACTGTCAAGTGCTGTTCTATGTGACAGAAATGCATTATTCATTTTGTTGCATTTGTCGTGAATTCAGTAATATCTATCGTTTCTGTCCTGTGTTATTTATTCATTTTGTTTACTCCAATTGAAGGCGCTATGACCCCCAAACGTTATTTGACATTTTACGATTGCAACTCATACCCCCCCCACTGAACGTGATTTTGAGGGGCCCCCATAGCAAAGTGCACAGGGCCCAGAATTCCTAGCGACGGCCCTGCACACACACACACACACACACACACACACACAGAGACAGACAGACACACACACACACACACACACACACACACACAGAGACAGACAGACACACACACACACACACACACACACACAACAGAGACAGACACACACACACACACACTATACACACAAAACACACACGCATCATTATCATCGCCTATGATTTCTGCACACACACACACACACACACACACACACACACACACTATACACACATCACACACACACACACATCATCATTATTATCATCATCGCCTATGATTTCTGCACACACACACACACACACACACACACGCACAGAGACAGACACACACACACTCACACACACACACACACACAGAGACAGACACACACACACACACACACACACACACACACACACACACACAGAGACAGACACAGAGACAGACACACACACACACACACACACACACACACACACAGACAGACAGACACACACACACACACACACACACACACACACACACAGAGACAGACAGACACACACACACACACACACACAGAGACAGACACACACACACACACACACACACACACACACAGAGACAGACAGACACACACACACACACACACACACACACACACACTATACACACATCACACACATCATTATTATCATCATCGCCTATGATTTCTGCACACACACACACACACACACACACACACACACACACACACACACACACACACACACACACACAGAGACAGACACACACACACACACACACTCACTCATCATCATCATCATCAGTGATTTCTGCACACACACACACACACACACAGAGACAGACACACACACACACACACACACTCACTCATCATCATCATCATCAGTGATTTCTGCACACACACACACACACACACACACAGAGACAGACACACACACACAGGTCTGTGTCTCCTTTAACTGTCATACAGTGATATTTATTGTGTATTAATCCACTGAATTCTGTTCAATGACGCGGCCAGACAGTGAAGGGCAACTCTATTCATTTGTTGGTTAAATAATGAATAGAAATGACAAATACACTTTATCCATGATAACCTGAATAACTGGATCTGCTCTGAAACTGACTGCTCCCCGAGGCGCGGCTTAAACACAATATGATTTATACAATCACTGAGCACAAATTACAATAATTACCCACAATTCTGCATGATGAGAAGAAGCTAATATCTCACTCTGATTACTTTCACAGATAATTACATTATTGAAATGAAGTATTTATCATCATAGTAGTGCATTCGTTTTACTGCCTTAATTTATGCTGATTTGAATAATATATATTTTAAAATGCATTATTAGTAGTATTATTTATTCATGCATTTATTTAGTTTGTGTGTTTGTGTCCGGATTATCTTCAACAGAACAGAATCTAATCTAACAAACTCTAAAGTAAATGAGAAGAAACATAAATAAAAATGTGTTAAATTGCATTTTTTTTTTTTTGCATTAGGCTATGTTTATAATATATTAAAAAAGGTGAAATATGAGCAAGACCGGCGAATGTTTTATCATCTCTTTTGAAATTAATACTGAACACTTTCATATTAATATAGTTGTTAAAATAGAAAAAAACATCTTTCTAATTTAAGTGAATCATGCATTATCTGACTGAAGCAGAACACAGGATAATAAAAACTGCAAAATTAATATTTAACTGTATCACGATACATCAGTTCATATCCATATGTCGTGCTAATTTAAAATATTAACAATGAAACAAAATTAATTTTCGAAATTAAGCATCGTTAATAAGTGTTACAGTCTCAGTGTTTTCATGAATAACTCAATTATTAGGTTTAACTGTTGATTGATTAAAGCTCATTAGAGTCGCAGGCCGTTCATCAGCATGCAGTCGTTTGGTGAAGTCGCGCGCGTCGCTGTTAATGTGTGTGTGATCGCATGCACTCACCCGCCGTCAGCGCGAGCATCAGTAGAGTCGCACACCGCCGCATCCCGGAGCCGCTCAGCGCCGCGCCGACGCGTCCATCCCCCGCGAGCGAGACAGACGGAGCTCCGCCGCACGTGACGCGCGTCTGCATGCACTCACACACACGCACAGCTGCCCCTCATCACACACACATGCCTCGCGCTTCACGGCGGATATAATAACAACAGCTCTTCAGCCGCAGCAGACCCAACTCTGACTGGTGACGTCACCGCCGGAGACGCGCGAGACACACGTTTGATCGCCCGGGTTTTAATTGAAGATACAGGTGTGCATTAAATAATGCACAGATAATCACGAGTTAATGTATAACTCATGAAGAACTAAACCATTTATTAATTGCATTGGGTGGAATAATGCATTGGGTCGAAGCATGCATTTAAACGTCCAGTTATCTGCTTTAATTAATCAATAGCTAATTAATTGCATGGGTATCATTATGTTATGACTTTACTTGTTGAGGCACATAACTAATTGTTAAGCAATATGTCATAGTGGTTATGGATTTTGAATTAGTTAATAGTCGTCATTAGCTAATGATTAATTAAAGCAGACAACTGGACGTTTAAATGCATGATTCAATCCATTAATTAACATATGCATTTACACTATTAGTTAATATAATATGTTATTAGGGAATTAATACGTTATGACACATTTAACTAATTTCAATTTATTGATTACTTAATCTTATCGAATGTTTATTAGTTGTTAATGCAGTAATCATTAATAAATAGTTTAGTTCTTCATTAGTTATACATTAACTCGTTATCATCTGTGCATGAATTAATGCATATTAATGTCACCGTATTGTAAAGTGTTAAGATATGTCATAACAGCAACACTGTGAATGATAACGATTTCACTTAATATTCGTTTCACTGAATAATAAACAAGAATTACAAAATTGGTTAAATAATAACACAAGAATCAACATGACACTCGGCGTCCCATCGAACTTATTTTACTCCACGAATCTAAAAGCATGAATATATATTGATATTCAACATAATAGTTATTTTTACGATGGCTAGCACACATTTCTCAACTCTTCACACAGCGAGCACAGTACAAGAATAACACATTTATACAGTAATATCATATAGAACAATATTCTGAATGTAAAAATGTAATACATTACAGATTGCACACTATTTAAAATGTAATAAGTAGTGCAACTTTTAAAGTAATGTAACTGATTGCATTTGAGTAATTTTTAATAACTTTTCTAAATATATATGTTTAACGGTTAATCGTTGTAAAGCAGGCAGTATGATCTTGAGAGATTTAATGTCTTTTATTTCAGTTGATTTCATCTAACTCTTTCCTTCAGTGATTCTGCTTGTTAACAGGGTTTGCTCAATTAAACATTTAATTCTCTCATTAATTAGTCCACATCTCACTAATTTGTGCAGGTTTATTCATACGCAGTCATTAATGTCGATCACGGATCAGATCGATCCACCACAGCAAACAGAGAATATATCTGTGCTGTTTAATGCATTTGAGACGTTGTGTTGTGCAGAACTGATATGAATTTTAAACCTATATACATAAGTGTATTTTTATGATAGCAGTGACTAAGTACAGTACTAATTACTGAGCTGAAATGAGTTAATGTGTGCTTCTTATAGCAGTTAAAATAGTCATTTTCTTTATTTATATTATATATTATAATTATTTTAATGTTAGATTATAATGTTCTGCAAACTATAAAAGGTACAGCTGTCATAAAACCAGAGAGAAAGGCTGCATGGCTAGAAACTGTAATAAAGTCCAATAATAGTGTGTGAGAGAGTCAGTAATATCATTGTGTTCCTGTTGGTCAGTGTTAGAGGAGCTTAGTCTGCTCCTGACCAGGTTAGTTTCCCA
>CM041797.1:56204578-56209578 GCA_023376895.1 Aspiorhynchus laticeps
TTGGTATCAAATATGCATCTGGAAGCTGTTTGACTGGTGCTACCAATGAAGTCCAAGCAGATCTCGATGGACGTGAAGGAGGCCGTCATTAAGCTGAAAAAAGCCTCCCGTTCTTTGGACTGATGAAACCAAGATTAAGTGATGGGACCAAACTGATGGGAAGAGAAAAGTATGCTGAAAGATAGGAACAGCTCACGATCCAGAGCACAGCACATCAAGTGTGACATCAATCTTTAAGCTATTCACTCTGCTCACATTCAGCCAAAACTGATAGGACGCAGCTTCACAGTGCAGATGACCCTAAACACACTGTGGAAGACTTTTTGAAGGCAAAGAAATGGGATATTCTTCAGTGGCCAAGTCAGTCGCCTGATCTCAATCCAATAGAGCATGCTTTTCAGTTACTGAAGACGAGACCCACAAACAAGACCTTAAAGAAGCTTAGAAGGTGATGTCCATGAGCTCCAGACCACAGGCAGTCACTGACGGCAAAGACTTACATCCATGTGTTACAATATGCTTATAAGTACAATCATACACCGTTCTCTGGTCCTCGAATCTGATTGGCTGATAAGAGTGTTGATATACAGCCTTGTATCACTCCGCTTGCCGTATTTCTCACAGCGAGTGTCATGTCGGACGCTCAAATCAACTATAATTTTAAAAATAATACTATTTTGTGTCACGGAATGTAGTTTAAGAGTTTTTTAGTCAAGAATGTACTTGTTTGGACTTCAAATATGCGATTTGTTAATAAAGATAAGGTCATTATAAGGTCATAAGGTCGTTCAGTGCTCATGAACCCGCAGAGAGAGCGCCTCACCTCGGACAGATCTTCTGGAGTTCACCGCTGGCTCGGATGTCTCTATAGTGGTTAAACATGGGATATAATTCAGTTTGGGTAAATCTAGCAGACAGTCCTTGGTCTCATTAATCTATTATTTGTTCCAGAGCAAATAGTTTTGGCAAAATCTCATCATGACGTTTGTACTTCTGACTGAATTGCCAAGCAACTTTTATGATGGCTGTTGCTGTTTATTAAATATCATTATTCAATAAATAATATTTTATATAATAAATAGGAGTATTTTGGAAACTGTTCGTGATTTTAGTTTCATTGTTCCGCCATTAGATGGCGACAAGAGAGTCAGCAGTAGAGCCCTGCACGGGCCTAAAATATAGGCCCGAGTCCGGCCCGTGTCCGAGACGCTCAGGCCCGAGTCCGGCCCGTGTCCGAGACGCTCAGGCCCGAGTCCGGCCCGTGTCCGAGACGCTCAGGCCCGAGTCCGGCCCGTGTCCGAGACGCTCAGGCCCGAGTCCGGCCTGTGTCCGAGACGCTCAGGCCCGAGTCCGGCCCGTGTCCGAGACGCTCAGGCCCGAGTCCGGCCTGTGTCCGAGACGCTCAGGCCCGAGTCCGGCCCGTGTCCGAGACGCTCAGGCCCGAGTCCGGCCCATGTCCGAGACGCTCAGGCCCGTGTCCGGCCCGTGTCCGAGACGCCCAGGCCCGAGTCCGGCCCGTGTCTGAGACGCTCAGGCCCGAGTCCGGTCCGTGTCCGAGACGCTCAGGCCCGAGTCCGGCCCGTGTCCGAGACGCTCAGGCCCGAGTCCGGCCCGTGTCCGAGACGCTCAGGCCCGAGTCCGGCCTGTGTCCGAGACGCTCAGGCCCGAGTCCGGCCTGTGTCCGAGACGCTCAGGCCCGAGTCCGGCCCGTGTCCGAGACGCTCAGGCCCGAGTCCGGCCCGTGTCCGAGATGCTCAGGCCCGAGTCCGGCCTGTGTCCGAGACGCTCAGGCCCGAGTCCGGCCCGTGTCCGAGATGCTCAGGCCCGAGTCCGGCCTGTGTCCGAGACGCTCAGGCCCGAGTCCGGCCTGTGTCCGAGACGCTCAGGCCCGAGTCCGGCCCGTGTCCGAGATGCTCAGGCCCGAGTCCGGCCTGTGTCCGAGACGCTCAGGCCCGAGTCCGGTCTGTGTCCGAGACGCTCAGGCCCGAGTCCGGTCTGTGTCCGAGACGCTCAGGCCCGAGTCCGGCCCGTGTCCGAGACGCTCAGGCCCGAGTCCGGCCCGTGTCCGAGACGCTCAGGCCCGAGTCCGGCCCGTGTCCGAGATGCTCAGGCCCCGTGTCCGAGACGCTCAGGCCCGAGTCCGGCCCGTGTCCGAGATACTCAGGCCCGAGTCCGGCCTGTGTCCGAGACGCTCAGGCCCGAGTCCGGTCTGTGTCCGAGACGCTCAGGCCCGAGTCCGGTCTGTGTCCGAGACGCTCAGGCCCGTGTCCGGCCCGTGTCCGACACCTCATCAGAATTACCGACCCGAGCCCGTCTTTTTTTCCCCTTTCTCCCAAAACAGCTTATACTACTGTTTCAGCTATTAAAATACTTCAGTTTTGTATGTAATGGCAAAATGATTATATTTCGTTTCATTTTTTTATTAAGTTAAATTAGAGAAACGTTTGGAGCATTTTTGTTCGTTAAATATAGTAATAAGTCCAAAGTTTTAGTCTTTTTAAAGTAACGACTTCCAGCGGCAGACAGTGAGCTGATCATAGCCTAGGTTTGATCAATTTAGCCTTCTCAAATCACCACGACTTGCCTAAAATAAAATCTATAGATATACTAAACCAGTTCAAGCATATAACAGTTTAAACGTTAAACCTGCGCTATAATAATAATGTGCGCTAGTCTATATCCAAGCTTGTGCGGAGAGCGGAAGCTAAAGCTGGAGGCACCAGAGCAAACGCTTGCATTATTTTTCAGTGGAAACAACTTAAAATAGCCTACGACATATGTTTTGTCTGATAAAGGTAAGAGTAATACATCATTCGGAACTGTAAAGGGTCTACTTTTATTTGTGTGCACTCACAATATCAACAAAACGTGCTTTTATAAAATAAAGAAAACAAACATGCTTTCTGCCGTCTCGTCTTGAACAGGAGCGAATACATGCCTCACATACATGATAAATATAGCTATAGAAAGCTTTAAATTATCACTTAACGAAATAAAAAAATGTGAAAACAAGATCATAATCAATAAAGATGCATTTCTCTCTAAAGGCTTGTCTAATGAGAAGACGGCGAGTCAGGATCAGCAACTTCATCCTTGCGACGCGGACTCAGAAAACATTCGTTTATTAGTAAATAATTCAAATATCTCCTTACTATTTCCCGCGGACACATTCATGGTTATTATGTTTGCCGGTGCTTTGTGGCAAGCTTGAACCTATTGTGTGTATTTGAAGCAGAACTCTTCAGCTGCTGGACTCTAAACACCGTCGAGCTTTTCTTTCAAAAGCAGCTTGTACGCAGCCAACAAATGCACCGAGCATGTTTTATTGTGAATATGAGATTGATCTGAAGAATGAGTGCTGTATCAGATGCAGGTAATCACACTCGCTCAGTCAATCTCTCTCTCATAATACTCTACTATCACTTTTACTACAGTAATACAATAAGCTTTCAATGAAGCAACTCAACGTTCCTTCATTAGTTCTTAAGTGACGTTTTGTAATTAGTAACAGAGGCTTGCGCTCAGCTGTTAAACTGTCAACTTTGATTCGAATCCGTGGCGGAAGGAAGTAATTTGCACAGAAGAGGGCTTTTAAAGACACGTTATTTGGAGGAACTTTGCTTAAAATGGCTGTAACTCTTAAATCAATTAAATGTCATATTTTTGTGGAACCTCTTAAAATAAAGCTAAAAGTCTGCACTTCTATCACATCTTGATTGATTTATTTCAAATCCACTGTAGTGGTGTATAAAGGTGAAAGCACATAAACTCAGACAGTGTCTGAATACTTCCGGACTTGACTGTGTGTGAGTGGAGTGTGTGTGTGTGTGTGTGTGTCTCAGGTGTGCTTCAGTGTCGATTAAAAATAATCTGTCGATTGCTTCAGCGGTTGCCATGGTGACAGTTTCTCCACTTGCATTAAGTTCCCATGGCGACGCCAGTAAATGACAGATGAGACGTGTTGCATGTGTGTGAGACTCACATGATCATCGCACACACACACACACACACACACACACACACACACACACACACTCACACACACACACACACACAGAGGAGAGCTGCGCCGTCAGGCATCTCTGTGGAAACAAACAACTCATTATGCATCTGAGTGCAGATTGATGGAGAGGCTCAGCAGAATGATGCGTATCACATACTCACACACACACACACACACACACACACACACACACACACACGCTCAGGTGAGAGCCGCCTGTAGGGAGACACACAGTTAATGTAATCCATCAGTCTGATCTCTGTCTGTTTGCTCTCTCCATCACAGACGCACTGCATTACTCACACTCACGAGTGTCTGTAGCCCACAGGAACAAACACTCTCACACACACACACACACACACACACACACACACACACACACTCACACTCACACACACACTCACACACACACTCACACACTCAAGTCAAGTCAAGTCAAGTTGAGCTTTATTGTCATTCCGCTGCATGTGGGGACATACAGTGGAACGAGATGTCGTGTCTCACAGGTCCACGGTGCTACATAAATACAGACATACAACACTATAAACCTATACACAACTAACCTACTGACAGATTTTGACTAAGTATACTATATATAAATGTTTACCCTATACAACTAAAGATAAAGATAAAAAATACAAACTATGCGAATGCTTCACATAAATACTGTACATGTGCAGAGAGAAACATTGGGAGTCAGCAGCTGGCTGGGGAACAGTACAAGATGGTTTGTAGTGGTGCATGAGCATGTAAACATACATATATTGCTGAGTCTTTTGTGGGATTGTGTACACATAGTGTTAGGAAAAGTGTCTAGTGCATAGAGGAGAGTGTGCTGCTACAGGTGGTTTGTACAGGCCCACTCACCTGTGTGTAGCACACTTGAATTGCACAGAGAACAAAAAAAAAAAATACTCACACACACACACTCTCACACACACACACACACACACACACACACACACACACACACACACACACACACACAGTCTGGTCA
>CM041797.1:56214578-56242078 GCA_023376895.1 Aspiorhynchus laticeps
TGGGTGTAGTGTGATGTGGTTGGGTCTGACTGTGTTGTGCTGGTTTGGGTGTAGTGTGATGTGGTTGGGCCGGATTGTGTTGTGCTGGTTTGGGTGTAGTGTGATGTGGTTGGGTCTGATTGTGTTGTGCTGGTTTGGGTGTAGTGTGATGTGGTTGGGTCTGACTGTGTTGTGCTGGTTTGGGTGTAGTGTGATGTGGTTGGGCCGGATTGTGTTGTGCTGGTTTGGGTGTAGTGTGATGTTGTTGGGTCTGATCGTGCTGTGCTGGTTTGGGTGTAGTGTGATGTGGTTGGGTCTGATTGTGTTGTGCTGGTTTGGGTGTAGTGTGATGTGGTTGGGTCTGATTGTGCTGTGCTGGTTTGGGTGTAGTGTGATGTGGTTGGGTCTGATTGTGCTGTGCTGGTTTGGGTGTAGTGTGATGTGGTTGGGTCTGATTGTGTTGTGCTGGTTTGGGTGTAGTGTGATGTGGTTGGGTCTGACTGTGTTGTGCTGGTTTGGGTGTAGTGTGATGTGGTTGGGTCTGATTGTGTTGTGCTGGTTTGGGTGTAGTGTGATGTGGTTGGGTCTGACTGTGTTGTGCTGGTTTGGGTGTAGTGTGATGTGGTTGGGCCGGATTGTGTTGTGCTGGTTTGGGTGTAGTGTGATGTGGTTGGGTCTGATTGTGTTGTGCTGGTTTGGGTGTAGTGTGATGTGGTTGGGTCTGACTGTGTTGTGCTGGTTTGGGTGTAGTGTGATGTGGTTGGGCCGGATTGTGTTGTGCTGGTTTGGGTGTAGTGTGATGTGGTTGGGTCTGATTGTGTTGTGCTGGTTTGGGTGTAGTGTGATGTGGTTGGGTCTGACTGTGTTGTGCTGGTTTGGGTGTAGTGTGATGTGGTTGGGCCGGATTGTGTTGTGCTGGTTTGGGTGTAGTGTGATGTTGTTGGGTCTGATCGTGCTGTGCTGGTTTGGGTGTAGTGTGATGTGGTTGGGTCTGATTGTGTTGTGCTGGTTTGGGTGTAGTGTGATGTGGTTGGGTCTGATTGTGCTGTGCTGGTTTGGGTGTAGTGTGATGTGGTTGGGTCTGATTGTGCTGTGCTGGTTTGGGTGTAGTGTGATGTGGTTGGGTCTGATTGTGTTGTGCTGGTTTGGGTGTAGTGTGATGTGGTTGGGTCTGACTGTGTTGTGCTGGTTTGGGTGTAGTGTGATGTGGTTGGGTCTGATTGTGTTGTGCTGGTTTGGGTGTAGTGTGATGTGGTTGGGTCTGACTGTGTTGTGCTGGTTTGGGTGTAGTGTGATGTGGTTGGGTCTGATTGTGCTGTGCTGGTTTGGGTGTAGTGTGATGTGGTTGGGTCTGACTGTGTTTTGCTGGTTTGGGTGTAGTGTGATGTGGTTGGGCCGGATTGTGTTGTGCTGGTTTGGGTGTAGTGTGATGTGGTTGGGTCTGATTGTGTTGTGCTGGTTTGGGTGTAGTGTGATGTGGTTGGGTCTGACTGTGTTGTGCTGGTTTGGGTGTAGTGTGATGTGGTTGGGTCTGATTGTGCTGTGCTGGTTTGGGTGTAGTGTGATGTGGTTGGGTCTGATTGTGCTGTGCTGGTTTGGGTGTAGTGTGATGTGGTTGGGTCTGATTGTGTTGTGCTGGTTTGGGTGTAGTGTGATGTGGTTGGGTCTGATTGTGTTGTGCTGGTTTGGGTGTAGTGTGATGTGGTTGGGTCTGATTGTGTTGTGCTGGTTTGGGTGTAGTGTGATGTGGTTGGGTCTGATCGTGTTGTGCTGGTTTGGGTGTAGTGTGATGTGGTTGGGTCTGATGGTGTTGTGCTGGTTTGGGTGTAGTGTGATGTGGTTGGGTCTGATCGTGTTGTGCTGGTTTGGGTGTAGTGTGATGTGGTTGGGTCTGATTGTGCTGTGCTGGTTTGGGTGTAGTGTGATGTGGTTGGGTCTGATTGTGCTGTGCTGGTTTGGGTGTAGTGTGATGTGGTTGGGTCTGATTGTGCTGTGCTGGTTTGGGTGTAGTGTGATGTGGTTGGGTCTGATTGTGTTGTGCTGGTTTGGGTGTAGTGTGATGTGGTTGGGTCTGACTGTGTTGTGCTGGTTTGGGTGTAGTGTGATGTGGTTGGGTCTGATTGTGTTGTGCTGGTTTGGGTGTAGTGTGATGTGGTTGGGTCTGACTGTGTTGTGCTGGTTTGGGTGTAGTGTGATGTGGTTGGGTCTGATTGTGCTGTGCTGGTTTGGGTGTAGTGTGATGTGGTTGGGTCTGACTGTGTTTTGCTGGTTTGGGTGTAGTGTGATGTGGTTGGGTCTGACTGTGTTGTGCTGGTTTGGGTGTAGTGTGATGAGGTTGGGTCTGATTGTGCTGTGCTGGTTTGGGTGTAGTGTGATGTGGTTGGGTCTGATTGTGCTGTGCTGGTTTGGGTGTAGTGTGATGTGGTTGGGTCTGATTGTGTTGTGCTGGTTTGGGTGTAGTGTGATGTGGTTGGGTCTGATCGTGTTGTGCTGGTTTGGGTGTAGTGTGATGTGGTTGGGTCTGATCGTGTTGTGCTGGTTTGGGTGTAGTGTGATGTAGTTGGGTCTGATCGTGTTGTGCTGGTTTGGGTGTAGTGTGATGTGGTTGGGTCTGATTGTGCTGTGCTGGTTTGGGTGTAGTGTGAGTACCAGCTGTAATAGTGCACTCATCTGCAGGGCTTCAGTCTGGTACGAGCTCGGATCACTGCATTTCAGGTGCTGCTGGAATTTCACAGCTCTCTTTTGAATATTAATTAATAGTGGGTATTGTCCTAATTCAGCTCTGCACGAGTTGTTTGGGGTCGTTCTGTTAACTTTTAAGATGTTTTTAACATATTTGGGCGTGCATAATTTCTATTTCTTCTTTTTCCCATTTAGAGAAATCATGGGTTTTTAGAGGTCCCCATATCTCACTGCCATATAGTGCAATTGGTTCGATTATTGCTTTTAGGATTTTTAGCCAGGTTTGAATTGGAATTGTATTTTTGATCATGTCTCTCTCTCTCTGTGTGTGTGTGTGTGTGTGTGTGTGTGTGTGCATCAATTAAAGCAGTGCATTAATATAGAACAGTGATTAAACTGACTTGGAAAGAATGAATAGAAATATTGTAAATTGTTCAATTGATTCATGTTTTGAAATGTAGTTAAAATAAAATGAACGAATAAAGTTATAATTCGTTTCTACATCGTCTTTTTGATGATTTAAATGTCATTTTAAACCATGAATTAAACCTCTTTTAATGTTGTTTGAATTGCAATATGTGACCCTGCAGCACAAAAGCAGTCATAAGTAACAGGTATATTTGTAGCAATAGACAATACATTGTATGGGTCACAATTATTGATTTTTCTTTTATGACAAAAATCATTAGGATATTAAGATCATGTTCCATGAAGATATTTAGTAAATTTCCTACCGTAAATATATCAAAACTTAATTTTTGATTAGTAATATGCATTGCTAAGAACTTCATTTGAACAACTTTAAAGATGATTTTCTCAATATTTAGATTTTTTTGCACCCTCAGATTCCAGATTTACAAATATTGTCCTATCATAACAAACCATACATCAATGGAAAGCTATTTATTCAGCTTTCAGACGATGCATACATCTCAATTTCGGAAAATCGACCCTTATGACTGGTTTTGTGCTCCAGGGTCACAATTGAATAACTTGTTGGACACAATGCTAACGGGTTGACGCCGATCTCATAATACATTCAAAGTTGTGTCCAGTGCTTTCTGGACACGCAGTCAGAGCCGGAGACGATCTGGGATCAGAGGTCGCGCGCGTCATCAGTTAACGCTAATGAAGGGGAATGGCGGGTAATTGCGTCGGGGAGCGAGGGAGCGCTCTCTCATTTTCAGATTGCATTTTCACATCCACTCTTTTCTGTCTCCGGCGCTCCGAGGAGGGAGCTCAACTAAAATACATTTCCTCATTTTAATTTGTTCTGTAATTAGCGAGCGGCCCGGCTCCCGGATCTACTTAACTACAGACGTCGCTAAGCAAACAGCGGCGCTCCGCTCGCGTCCCGCCGGGAACACAGCTGCCAGAGACACTCCAGCTTTTGTTCTGAGTATCAGTTTCATTCCCACTCTTCCCTTACTCCCGGATTAAACACACTGCAGCCGCTACAGGACCTTAGAGAGCACAGCTCGGAGCAAAGTCACCTTCAGCGCCGCTCGCGACGGAGGAACCGGCCTTCTGCTGGCATTAAACCACAGAAGAAGAACGAGCCGATTCTGATGCTCTGCAGTCTCTGAAGAAAACTTTCTGATGAATGAAAAATCCCACTGAACGCAAATAAAAGAAGAGGAAGAGAAAGACAAGGAACTGAACGTAAACACACAAGAATATCTGGAAAGAAAGGCCCTATGAATCCGTTTGAATTTTTCTGGACTCCTTTTTAATGGTCAAATTAAATTTCATTAATCAAAAAGCATGCCTAATTAATTAAAATCATGAAACTTATACAATTTAACACTAATTTATTAAAAGTGTAACAAAAATGACATGTTTAGGGCCGTATGAAATGTTTTATTTTTTTCTCACCTTATGTTTTATTGTTACCAAATTCTGTGTTTTATCACGTCTGATTATTTGAAAGCATACAAACAATTTTTATTTATTCTTACAGTAGCTTTATTAATGCCCCCCCCCCCTCAGAAATTCTGTGTTGTGTATTTAAATTTTACTGATTATCAGATGAAGCCATAAAACATTGATTTAATTAATCCTTTAATTAATGAAAATTTTTAGGCAAATAAAGGGGATTTACTATTAAAATTAAAATATTTTGTGATTATTTCTTAAAAAAATAAAGTGTTATTATTTTTCATCAGCAGTAGTAGTGTTACGTACATTCTAGTAAATAATAGTAATATAGCTATTTCTGACACAATGTCTTCAAGTTAAACAGGACTTTTATTTTGACGGGTTGCCGAGTAAAGTTCTGTGTGTATATGATATGACTAGTTTTACTCAAATGAAATGGTAAAATGCTGGTTTTGATCAGTTTTGGAGATATTGTTGATGTATTTATGTCTTCATTGAGACGTCAGACGCTGAAATCACGCGCTCTGTGTATGTAGTAAACAAAACCCTGCTCCATTCACACAGAGACACATGCAGGATTCAGATTCACATCAGATACTAGTCCAGATCACCATTTGATTTAAGTGACCTGCTTTTGATTAATGCATCCAAACTTTGACAAACTCCGTGACATTAAACTGTAAATTCAGTTTTTTCATCCGTAGTCCCTGGACAAGATGTTACAAATCACCCTAAAGTAAATTTAATTAAAAACACATACTAGAAAATGTTATAATTACACAATACAAATCATACAGTAGTCAATTGAAAACAGGATCAATTAAAAACAATACTAGGATAGCTAGCAGATATAAGATTCTAGTGTTGACAAATCTGAGTACTAATTAACCAATTCTTCAACTGAACCCTAAATAAAGCACATGTGTCTAGATCTCTTATAGCTGTCAGAACAGTATTCCATTCTCGTGCAGCTTTGACAGAAAAAGCAGACTGACTAAACTTACTTCGTCTAAGCTTAATGCGCCTCTTGTAGAGCGATAATCAGTTGTTCTAATACGAACTAATTGACCAAGAGGGGGAGAAGATAAACCATAAATAATTTTATACATTTGCATACTTAATCATGTTTTCCCAACTTAACAAATTATATTTTTTCAGTATTGCACAATGATGATAATGTACCGGTTTCTTATCGAAGACTTTAAGTGTACGTTTGTATAAGGACTCTAATGGTTTTAGAGTCACTGAACTCGCCTGAGACCAGGTGGTTAAACAGAAAGTCATGTGAGAAATAACCATAGAAAACATATACATCTTAGCTGCTTCTAATGACATGCAATCTCTAATAAACTTAAAATTATAGAGATTAAACTTAACCTTTTTAACTTGAGCTTTAAATGTAAGTTTAGAATCAATTCTCTTTTAGCCATGCCGACACATTAACCATAGAATTTGTAAGTTAATTTGCAACTTGTGTCAGACTATTACCATGTATATAAATTACCGTATCATCCGCATACATTTATATATTAATGCCAGGACATGCAAGATGAAAAGCATTTATATACATAGCAAAAAGCATTGGACTCAAGATAGATCCTTGAGGAACACCAGCTGATTGTGTACTCTAACAGACTGAAATCTATCTGATAGACTCTATCCAGTTAAGTGTATGTGATGAGAAATTAAAACAAGATAACTTAGACATAAGGATTCTAGGATTAACGGTGTCAAAGGCTTTCTCCGTAACCTTAGAAACAGTGGGGTAAGATACTGATTGGCCTATAATTATCGATAGAAAGGGGATCTCCACGTACAAAATTACTTAAAAGACTCACATTCATTATCTCAATATAGTCCGATATGGGGGAATCAGCTCTTTGTACCAGGAAGAGCGAATGCAACGTTCAAATTGTGGGAATCGAAGGGACTTAAAATGTTCAAGATCTTTATTTGACAGACTCTGATATTATGATGTATTTTGAGGAGTTGAGGCTTAAATTCAGCCTTAATAGGAAACATTTTTTTCAAATACCTCCTGCTGAGAAGCTTTGTTAAAGCAAATCAAGATAATGCTCTTAATATACCTCCACATTCATCTTTAGAAAAAATGATGATAACGGATAATCTGAGGAAGGGTATCATATCTGAATTTTACGAGTTGCTGACAACGTACTCATCTGAGAATTCACAGTATAAGTTGAATGCATGGAAGGAAGATTTGCAATTTGAAGTTTCAGATGAGGATTGGAAAGAAGCTTGTACTAGTGCTCACACTATGTCAATAAATACACGCCTTAAACTTATACAGTATAAATGGATAATGCGGACGTATGTAACACCAGTGGAATTAAATAGATATAATAAAAACACACCAGACATATGCACAAAATGTATGGAAGCTAGAGGAACTTTGTTTCACTGTATTTGGCAATGCAGAAAGATTAAATTATTTTGGGAAGATGCAAGAATCATAATTGAAAAGATAATTTCAAAACAAATTTTACTGGACCCCAAGCTTTTTCTGTTGGGCTTATACCCAGAGAAACAAAATTATAGTAGAAGTGAACAAACATTTATAGACCTCAGCTTGCTTTATGCCAAAAAATATATAGCTCTGTTGTGGACAAAGACACACAGACCAAGTACTACTCAATGGATAAGACAGATGTTGTCAAGCCTTCCATTAGAAAAGATAACCTACATATTAAAGGCTAAACAGTATGTATTTGAAAACATATGGAGTCCTTTCATTAATTATATTAAAGATTTGGATTTGACAGATGAAGAAGTGGATGACTAATCTTTGTGGACAATGCAGTTCCGACCTTATAGATTGATAAATTGTTCAACAAATATTTGTTTCATTTTGTATTCAGTATGATTATAAAAGTCAATTTTGAATAGATTACCATGGGTTAAAACAGGAGGAGCATTCTTGTTCAGTGTTGTTGTGTTTTTCCTTTTGTTTTTGTTTGTTATGTTGATTTATCTTTGTAGAGTAAATGCAGCAACCTTATGGATGTACGGAATTTGGACAAATGTGCACGATTGTAAAAGGCTGTGTTTCAAAGTGTTTAAAAAATGAAAATAAAATAAAAATATTGTAAAAAAAATTATCGCCATTGATTTTACAGATACTATTTAAACTAAACTGAGCTAGACGATGACATCTCCGAATTCAATAATGAAATGCCCTTAAGTGTTTAATCTTATTATTATACATTACTGACACTCTATCCTCCAACTTGATACTGTTAAGTGCTTTAACACAATCTGTATTGTTAAAAGTGCTATATAAATAAAGGTGACTTGACTTGACTTTCTGGCTAACAGGTTAAGTGAGGTTTTCAAAGCATGATCCCTTTCTTTCATCAAATTCAGAATGTCTACATTTATCCATGGGAACATATTCTTTTTCTTTCTATGATTAGATTTACAGGTATAATCAGTAATAATATTTTCTAATCTTCCTCGTAGTTAATACCCAATAATAGATTATCCCATTCTATCTGCTGAATAGAACCTTTAAAGTTCTCTTAATAATAATAATAATAAATAAACTTTATTTTATATAGCGCCTTTAAAAGTTGCATCTCAAAGCACTTTACCAAGACATACAGAAAAACAACAAAGACAAACGTATTGATCAATTTTTCTGCCACGGAGAAACATAACATGGAGCGCAGTCTTGCAATGTTTCTGAGGTGAAAAAATGATACTTTAACCGTGTTCTGGACATGAGGATCAAATGTTAAGTTTGAATCAAATATCACCCACAGATTGTTTTATTTTATTTGAAACTCCATAACAGAACCATCCATCTTTAAGGTTAAAGGTAACTTTCCTGTAGCTCAAATGGTAGAGCATGGCGCTAGCAACGCCAAGATCATGGGTTCGATTCCCAGGGAAAGCAAGAGCTGATAAAAAAAAATGTAAAACTAACTTGAATGCAATGTAAGTCGCTTTGGATAAAAGCGTCTGCTAAATGCATAAATGTAAATGTAAAGTGCCAGCTTTATGTATTTGGTGGGGTGAACCAATCAGCATAACCTCAGTCCCGTATTTTTACCTCCATTTATTCATATTTTTATCTCGTTTATTCTTGGGTATCCCAAAGGATTCACATTTCTTAACAAATGAGCTAAACCTCTTCTTAGATAGTTTCCTAGTTACCAGAATCATATTATAGTCAGACAGACCAGTTTTCAGGTCTATTAGTAAATATCAGATCAATTTGACTTTTAGTAGAATTAGTTATTCGAGTAGGTCCACTAATTAATTGTCAGTTATCTGTTTAAGATTTTTTTTATAGTGGATTTATCTTTCCCAATTAATGTTGAAATCACCCATGATAATTACCTCCTTGTTAAAATTACATTCTTTCAGTAAAGTCTCAAATTTTCATAGAAACTGCAATTAGAAGAAGGGGGACGATAAATTAGAATGAGAGTAAATGAGATTTGTGGATATAAGACAATGTTTAAACCAATGCATTCCAACTCCTGGCAATTCACCCACTGGATTTCGTTACACTGAATAGTATCCTTTATATATATCATTACTCCACAGCCCTTGAAACCATCTCTATCCTTTCTAACAACATTAAAACCAGGCACCTGAATTACTGCAGTAGAAACATTTTCGTGAAGCCAAGTCTCTGATAAACAAAGGAAATATAAATTTGAGTTTAGTAAGAGATGATGAACTTGATCACTTTTCGATTTAATACATCTCATGTTTAGATGACTACCTAAGAGACCCTGCATTTTAGCTTTAGGATCCCAAACTATTCTAGATTGATTAAGGGTTCGGAATATCTTCCATTTTTTAAGATCGCTGGATTAATCACTCTCTTATTTACACCTTTCATCTTTGTCCCGACACCGCGTATATTATCTAACGTTAAGTTCAAGTCAATAAAATCAGAAATACTCCGGGGATCGGCATCTCCTCCACTCCTCCAACCGGCCGACTCGAGAGAGGCCACCGACAACCCCGCCGAGCCAAAGATCTCCACGCCAGCACCCGAGCTCAACTCCGTCCCGGACGGCCCCCCGAAGAACACGCCGTGGGCCACCAAACCCGGTAAGGTTAAACTTCCATGAACCCCACACCAGCAGCGACGTCTCGGGCAGACCCGACATACACAGCAGCGCCCATCAAACCAGAACAAGGATTAGTTGGTTGAGTGTAATCAGACGGTAACTCTGATATTTTCATAGCTAACGCTTCACTGTCTTCAGTCAGTCATCAATCTAGCCTTTTGTATGATTTTGTCATGCTATCAAAGCACACTTGTATTAAACCTGAGCGAGAGACAGAGAGAGAGAGAGAGAGAGAAAGAGAGTTTGGCCTCAGCTGGTCTGGAACATTCTGATCGATGACAGTGAAGTGAGTTCATGACCTGAAACACACACTCACTATTAATATACGGCTCATGTGCTTCTCAATACGCCCGCGTCCAGATTCTGTGTTTCGTGAGAGAGTGAACCATGAGCTGGACTCATGATGGCGTCTCGTTAGAGACAGAAGGACGCTGATCTTATCAGACTGTACTGGATTACAGCACGACCCTCATCAATGATTCAGACCTTCATACTGCGTTCAGAGCAGGACTCGCGCTTTACTGAGAGCCTTGTGAAGATCGTTGACTCTCACACATACACACACTATAACACTCACACACACACAAGCACAGAGATTTGAGTAGCTGAGCTGTTTTTGATGTTGTCTTCAGCAGATCATGTGACAGATGAAATCATGTGATATTTAATGCGTTTGTTCATATGAGCTCATAACAATATACGGGCAAAATGCTGTTTGCAAAAAACGTTCTTCCGCAGTATTGGTATCTTGTTTTCCAGGACAAACATCCTTAAATCAATATATTTACTGCAGATATTAAGTCTTGCTTTCTGAAAAAATGATCACACTGAGTTTCTACTTAAAACAAGAACAACATCCGTCAATGATGCCAGAAAAATAAACTTGTTTCCCTTTGAATTCATTTCAGCTTTCTGACTCCAACGGCAGATATTTGTTTGAATCATTAACTTACTTCATTTTGATATTTTGTGTGTGTGTGTTGTTTTGCGTCTCCAGTGACTGTATGTGGATTCAGGAATCTTTGCACAGGAAAGCCAGACAAACACACGGAGCGAGAGCATCAGCTTGAGAAGAGCGGAGATGATTCCCCTCACGTTTGTGCGATGAAGCGTCTGCGCGCTAGCAGCAGGTCAAAGGTCAGAGGCGCGTGCTCACAAAGGTCAAACCTCCGAAGGAACTACGGAAGAGCCCAAAGGTCACACGCACATGATCTTTAGAGGAGGCTGATGAGGAGGATGAAGCTGGAGCTCTTATCGATCGCGAGCAAGGTTTCTGTCCGTCCACAAACACACAGGACTCTGAACATTACACACTATTAAGCCTCTCATTAAAGAAACACAACTTGACCCCAAAGATCTACTTAATTACAGAGCAATCTCAAATCTCCCTTTTCTGTCAAAGATACTAGAAAAGGTAGTATCCTCACAATTATGATTAGTTCTTAGAGAAAAATTATATCTGTGAGGATTTCCAGTCAGGATTTAGACCGTATCATAGTATCGACTATGCATTCCGTTAGTTTCTCAATTTGGTGTGTTTCACCAGGCCGTGAAGAAATATAGAGCTGAGTATCATCAGCATAACAGTGAAAGCTAACCCCGTGTTTCCTAATGATATTTCCCAAGGGTAACATGTAAAGCGTGAAAAGTAACGGTCCTAGTACTGAGCCTTGAGGAACTCCATACTGCACTTGTGATCGATATGATACCTCTTCATTCACTGCTACGAATTGATGGCGGTCAGATAAGTACGATTTGAACCATGCTAATGCACTTCCACTAATGCCAACAAAGTTTTCTAGTCTATTCAAAAGAATGTTGTGATCGATAGTGTCGAACGCAGCGCTAAGATCCAGTAGCACTAATAGAGAGATACAACCACGATCAGATGATAAGAGCAGGTCATTTGTAACTCTAATGAGAGCAGTCTCAGTGTTTATCGCATTATAGTCCTCTACGTCTGCTGCGTGCTCAAAACTCTGGCCGTTTGATAATACCTAGAATATCAAAATCAACTGCGGGCGGCAGATCTTTTGCCTATTTAGCGCCCAAACTCTGGAACAATCTACCAAACACTGTTCGGGAGGCAGACACACTCTGTCAGTTTAAATCTAGATTAAAGACCCATCTCTTTAACCTG
The DNA here is from genome assembly GCA_023376895.1 of Aspiorhynchus laticeps. Taxonomy (NCBI): domain Eukaryota; kingdom Metazoa; phylum Chordata; class Actinopteri; order Cypriniformes; family Cyprinidae; genus Aspiorhynchus; species Aspiorhynchus laticeps. The sequence continues at coordinate 56,226,366 of CM041797.1, forward strand.
GCGTACACATAACACACTAATACACTTCTATTATTCAAATCCGTTAAAGGATTGTTAGGCTGCATTAATTAGATCAACCGGAACCGGGAACACTTCCCATAACACATGATGTACTTGTTACATCGTAAGAAGATTGACATCTACGCTAATATTAGTCTGTTTCTTTCTTATTCCGAGGTCACTGCAGTCACCAGATCAGATGGTGGATCAGCACCTAGAGACGACCTCTACTACAGCCCTGAACGTCAGCGGAGACCAGGACACCTAGATGAGCCCCAGAGACAGACCCCCAGTGAGGACCCCGTCACCTAGAGAGCCATCAGGAAAAGACCTCGGGAACCTGTTGAGCCTCCAATCTGACTTTGCTGCAGCATGGAATTGAACTGCTGTGACATCTGGTCAGAGGAGAACTGACCCCCGACTGAGTCTGGTTTCTCCCAAGGTTTTTCCTGCATTCTGTCACCGATGGAGTTTAGGTTCCTCTGGCTTGCTTAGTTGGGGACACTTAATTTCCAGCGATATCATCGACTTGATTTAACAGATACTATTAGAACTGAACTGAGCTGGACGAATGATGAACTGCCTTTAACTGAATATTTAATCTTGTAATTTTACATTATTGACACTATTTTCCTATTTTGATACTGTAAAGCTGCTTTGACACAATCTGTATTGTTAAAAGCGCTGTATAAATAAAAGTGACTTGACTTGACACTCCTCAAATCAAACACAGCCATTTATTCATGCAGCCAGCAATTACAATCATCATTCACCGTATCTGTTCAAATCAAGATCATTTAGTAACACATAAAGAAATAATTAGCCACACCCAAGAAGTGACAGCAACTACACACCAGCATCTGACACTAGTTAACCTACTAGTTAGTTGAGTTTGTTATATCTACAGTCAGACAGTCAGCGTTTGATTTGGAGTCTCATCGTAAGCCAGTAAATCTTTCTCTGTGTGTGTGTGTGTGTGTGTGTGTGTGAGTGTGTGATTGTGTGTGTGTGTGTGTGTGTGTGTGTGTGTGTGTGTGTGTGTGTGTGTTTTCTCAGGGCTGCAGTCCGTCGTACACCAGAGCCGTGTCCATCGCTGCTGTCTGTGGATCATAACACCCGGCAGAGTCTTGACTGACCACTGGACACAGATCCTGATCACACCACCTGAATCACACACACACACACACACACACACACGTTACACAAGGCTCATAGCATGCGTTACTCAGGACACATATAACCATGGGCGTAGATCATGCGTTCATCACTTTTAATATCTTTTATGCCAAAAATCATTAGGATATTAAGATCATGTTCCATGAAGATATTTTGTCAATTTCCTACCGTAAATATATCAAAACTTAATTATTGATTAGTAATATGCATTGCTAAGAACTTCATTTGAACAACTTTAAAGATGATTTTCTCAATATTTAGATTTTTTTGCACCCTCAGATTCCAGATTTACAAGTATTGTCCTATCATAACAAACCATACATCAATGGAAATATTATTTATTCAGATTTCAGATTATGTATAAATCTCAATTTCACAAAATTGACCCTTATTTTTGTAAATATTTTCGGTTTTGTGCTCCAGGGTCACATATATGGTTTATTTGTGTTTTTCAGGTAATAAATAAAAGTATATTAACAATGCAGTGCTATTTGTCATAGCATTTATTACAATATAGAAACTATTCTGCCTTATTATGTGACAAAAATTATTATTGGATAATGTCCAGCAGTGTATCTGATTTCTTAGCCAATTAAAAACTGGAAATAAGAGGAAAATTAGAGTTGCCTATATATATATATATATATACACTAGCAGTCAAAAATTTTGAACAGTAAGATTTTTAATGTTTTTTTAAATAAATCTTTTCTGTTCACCAAGCCTGCATTTATTTGATCCAAAATACAGCAAAAACAGTAAAATCTTTAAATGTTTTTACTAATGTAAAACAGCTGTTTTCTATGTGAATATGTGTTAAACTGCAATTTATTTCTGTGATCAAAGCTGTATTTTCAGCATCATTACTGCAGTCTTCAGTGTCACATGATCTTCAGAAATCATAATAATATGCTGATTTTCTGCTCAACAAACATTTTATTAATATTATTATTATTATTATGTTGAAAACAGCTGAGCAGAATTTTTTCGGGTTTCTTTGATGAATAGAAGGTTTAGAAGAACAGCATTTAAAGTCTTTTGTAACATTATAAATGTCTGTATCATCACTTTTGAGCAATTTAAAGCATCCTTGCTTAATAAAAATATTAATCCCCCCCCCCCAAAAAATGATACTGACTCCAAGCTTTTGAATGGTATAGAGTATAATGTTACAAAAGCTTTTTATTTTTAGATAAATGCTGATCTTTGGATCTTTGTATTCATCAAAGAATCCTGTAAAATGTACTCAACTGTTTTAAATATTGATAATAATAATAATAAAATATGTTTTTTGAGCAGTAAAGCAGCATATTATTATGATTTCTGAAGATCATGTGACACTGAAGACGGGAGTAATGCTGCTGAAAATACAGCTTTGATCGCAGAAATAAATATAATATATTAAATATACTAAAATATATTAAAATAGAAAGCAGTTATTTAAATAGTATATATATGATGGCTATGCCAACACATATAACACACACACACACACACACACACCTGAGAGCAGCGTAGATGTCGGTGTGTGTTGCGTTCTCCCACGCGGCGTGATCCACCAGCAGCGCTCCTGTCACACACACACACACACACACACGCACACACACACACTCGTTATTCAGATGAAGAACACACACCGCAGCGTGAAGCACTCGTCCTGAAGCTCCAGAGTGATAATCAATCAGGCTAATTACAGGAGTGTGAGCTCTTTCTCTCACACACACACACACACACACACACACACACACACACAGGTGTGTGTGTGTGAATGTGTGTGAGAGAGAGAGTGTGTGTGTCTGTGAGTGTGTGTGAGTGTGTGTGAGAGAGAGAGAGTGTGTGTGTGTGTGTGTGTCTGTGTGTGTGAGAGAGAGAGTGTGTGTGTGTGTGTGAGTGTGAGTGTGAGTGTGTGAGTGTGTGTGTGTGTGTGTGTGTGTGAGAGAGAGAGAGAGAGAGAGTGTGTGTGTGTGTGTGAGAGAGAGAGTGTGTGTGTGTGTGTGTGTGTGTGTGTGTGTGTGTGTGTGTGTGTGTGTGTGTGTGTGTGTGTGAGTGTGTGTGTGTGTGTGAGTGTGAGTGTGTGTGTGAGTGTGAGTGTGAGTGTGTGTGTGTGTGTTACCCATGTAAATGCGAGCGAGGCTGTAGGCCAGGTCTCGTGCTGAAAGCTCCAGAGCTCCTGTGGGTCGAGCCGCTGCTGTCTGAGCGAAACGCTTCAGAGCCGAGAGCGATGTGTTCAGAGACGTGACGGCCGGACGCAGAGCAGCAGACGCTTCGGCCGCCAGCAAACGCTCCTGCAAACACACACACACACACACAGCTGCTCAAGAGTACAGATCACATTACAGTCAATACTGAAGCAATTATAATAATTTCTGAGTCAAACATGAAGCATTAGTGAGAGTGTGTGTGTGTTTGTGTGTGTGTGTGTGTGTGTGTGTTCTCACGGTGACGTCGGTGAAGAAGGCCTGCAAAACCGACCCAGACGACTTCGCGATGGAGCGGAGAACATCCAGAGACAAAACATTAGTGGTTCCCTCCCATATACTCAACACCTGCAGACACACACACATTTTTATTTTGCACTTGATTTGTATAACCGATTTAGTTAATGATAATAATCCAGTTCAACGTTGTCTTGACAAACCAGCAGCAGCGTGAGATGTATTCTCTGATCCAGGACAGCAGATCATGGGTTTACACACTCTCTCTCTGATCCAGATTAAGTTCTGAGCAGCTGGGCTCTAAGCTTAGTGTGTATTATACACACACACACGTGTGTTTCTGGATGTCTGGATTTATCTGTGGTTTCAGATCTTCTCTCTCTGACGTGTGTGTGTTCAGATTCGGTGCGGTCATTCCCGCTGGACGAGAGGTGGCAGCAGATCAATCACAGCTGCTGCGTTTATTGCCTCGTTACAGAGAGATGCGTGACAGCACAAACCAGCTTTAACACACACCAGTGTCAGTGTGTGTGTGTGTTTACTTCTGTGCTGTTCAGCATCATTTCCCAGCATAATCGCACTAACAACACTTAATTATTTAAAACTCATTCTGGTACATATATACGTTCTGCTGTTTAAAACTCGTGTGTGTGTGTGTGTGTGTGTGTGTGTGTGCCTTCTACACCATAATTGAGGGACACAAACCTCCCTTTGAGAACATCATCATCTGTCCTCAAAATAGTGTTAAAACAAAGATAATATTTATGTAATAAATGCAATTATAGAATTGTAGCATTTATAGAAAAACAACATTAGTCTATAAAATGTCTCTGATGTTCTGATTCATAAGTAAACGTGTGTGTGCGTGAGAGTGTGTGTGTGTGTGTGTGTGTGTGTGTGTGTGTGTGTGTGAGAGAGAGTGTGTGTTTGTAATGCAAGTGTAAAGATCATGCAGGATTGAGTTAGTGTGTGCTGCCATCTGTTGGGCTGAAGAGGATCTGACCGACTGAAAACTCATCATAGATCCACAGCTGAAGATCACACACACACACACACACACACACACACACACACACACACACACTCTCACTCACACACACACACACACACACACACACACACACACACACACACACACACTCTCACTCACACACACACATACACACACTCACTCTCTCACACACACACACACACACACAGTCACTCTCTCACACGCACACTTTCGCGCACTCACTCTCTCGCGCACACACTCTCTCGCGCACACACACACTCACACACAGTCACTCTCTCGCGCACTCACTCTCGCACGCTCACTCACACACTCTCACTCTCTCTCTCACACGCACACACTCTCACACGCACTCACTCACTTTCACACACACACACACACTCACACGCACTCTCTCTCTCACACGCACACACTCTCACACGCACTCACTCACTTTCACACACACTCACTCTCACACGCACTCTCTCTCTCACATGCACACTCTCTCACACGCACTCACTCACTTTCACACACACTCACTCTCACACGCACTCACTCTCTCGCGCACACACTCTCTCGCGCACACACACACTCACTCTCAGACACTCTCTCTCACACACTCTCACACGCACACACTCTCACACGCACTCACTCACTTTCACACACACTCACTCTCACACGCACTCACTCTCTCGCGCACACACACACTCACTCTCACACACTCTCTCTCACACACTCTCACACGCACTCTCTCTCTCACACGCACACACTCTCACACACACTCACTCACTTTCACACACACTCACTCTCACACGCACTCACACGCACTCTCTCTCTCACACGCACACTCTCTCACACGCACTCACTCACTTTCACACACACTCACTCTCACACGCACTCACTCTCTCGCGCACACACTCTCTCGCGCACACACACACTCACTCTCAGACACTCTCTCTCTCACACACTCTCACACGCACTCACTCTCACACGCACTCACTCTCGCGCACACACTCTCTCGCGCACACACACACTCACTCTCACACACTCTCTCTCACACACTCTCACACGCACTCTCTCTCACACGCACACACTCTCACACGCACTCACTCACTTTCACACACACTCACTCTCACACGCACTCACTCTCACATGCACTCACACGCACTCTCTCTCTCACACGCACTCTCTCACACGCACTCACTCTCTCTCTCACACGCACTCACTCTCTCTCTCACACGCACTCACTCTCTCTCTCACACGCACTCACTCTCTCTCTCACACGCACTCACTCTCACTCGCACGCACTAACTCTCTCGCACGCACGCAATCACTCTCTCTCTCACACGCACTCACTCTCTCTCTCACACGCACTCACTCTCTCTCTCACACGCACTCACTCTCACTCGCACGCACTAACTCTCTCGCACGCACGCACTCACTCTCTCTCTCGCACGCACTCACTCTCGCACGCACTCACTCTCTCTCTCACACACTCTCACGCGCACTCACTCTCACGCACACACACTCTCACACTCTCACGCACACTCTCTCTCACTCTGACGCGCACTCTCTCACTCTCACGCGCACTCACTCTCACGCACACACACTCTCACGCACACTCTCTCTCACTCTGACGCGCACTCTCTCACTCTCACGCGCACTCACTCTCTCGCACTCCCACACACACACACTCTCACGCACACTCTCTCTCACTCTGACGCGCACTCTCTCACTCTCACGCGCACTCACTCTCTCGCACTCCCACACACACTCACTCTCACGCACACACACTCTCACGCACACTCTCTCACGCGCACTCACTCTCTCGCACTCACTCTCACACACTCTCACTCTCACACACTCCCACACTCCCGCACACTCACCTGAGCGTCACGCAGCATGGAGGGAAGCCCTGTGTCCTCAATGTAGCCCTGACCGCCGAACGACTCCAGCCCCTCAGACACGACACTGACCGCCTGACGACACACACACACATCACCAGAGGTGCTTCAAACCGATAATACACTCACAGAAATACACACATGGCTACAAAATGAGCTGCGGGTTTGGTTTCAGGACACTTTTCTTCATTTAAAGGCAGAAATGGTTTTGTAACAGTGATATTGTTATTCTCCTGTTTATCACTGTGCTGTACTGCTCTGAATCAATCTGTACTGTAAAGTGCTGTAGAAATAGAGGTCATGTGATATGAGCTCATTACTGTAAGCTTCAAAACAACAGTAAAATATTTCAAAAGAGTCTCACATATCATACTTATTTCATATGTAAAGATGTCAGTCAATCACAGCAGTGGGCGTTTACATTCTCATCTTAAAGAGACACGCCCATTTAATCAGAGCGCTCAGATCACTTTCATTGTGTTTTGTGTTACATTAAACAACTGACTTTATCTAAGTAAACCTGTGTGTGTGAGTGTGTGAGTATGAGAGTGTGTGTGTGTGTGTGTGTGAGTGTGTGTGTGTGTGTGTGTGTGAGTGAGTGTTTGAGTGTGTGTGTGTGTGTGTGTGTGTGTGAGAGAGAGAGACCTGTTTAGCGGTGTAGAGTTTGGCGATGGGCGTCAGCAGCCGCAGCAGGAGTGTGTCTCTGTCGCTAGCGCTTCTGTTCTCCTCGCGGCCCAGCAGACGACACACTTCCATCGCTAACAGAAATGCGGCACGAGTCTCCACCTGACAGCACACACACACACACACGCTCAAGAGCGGCGCTTCAGCAAACACACACCTGTGTGAGAGAGTGTGAGTTTACCTCCAGTCTGCTGAGCGTTTGCACATGTAGTGCATGATCCTTCAGCAGCTTCCCGAAGGCGGTGCGCTTGCGAGCGTATTCCCTGCACAGGTGAGTGATCCTACAACACACACACACACACACACGTGTTCATGGACGTCACACTGGCGCTGTGCTGATGTGCAGAGCAGCGTGCTGTAATCACCTCCTCATGGCGCCCACCGCACACACAGTGTTGTGGATGCGTGTTATAGTCAGCATGTTAGCAATGGAGGCGACGCCGCGGCCTTCCTCTGACAGCTGCAGACAGACAGAGAGCAGAGTGACAGTCTGGAGGAGCAGCGGCGGAGTGTGTGTGTGTGTGTGTGTGTTACCAGCTGAGCGCTCATGCCGTCCAGCAGCAGCTCGGCCGTCGGCACCTGCCTTGTGCCCAGCTTATCCTTCAGCCGCTGGACCTCGATCCCGTTACACAAGCCGTCAGAGTCCCACACCTCAGCCAGGAACAGAGACAGACCGCTGCTGCCCTGCACACACACACACACACACACACACACACACACACACACACACACACACACACACACACATACACATACACAACGCATCACACACAGAGCACATCAGTATCTCAGACCTGCCAACCTTGGAAAAGTTTTTTGAGTACCATCGGTGTGACGGGACCATAGTTCAATAAATACCTCATTTTTTTAACGACACAATTGTGGCCGGTGGGATAATGTGTGTACTGAAATAACATTTCTGCAGTCATAAAAATTGTTATATATCTTAGCCCAGCTATTTTAAACCGTTTGATCAGATTCTAGGGTTACAATTATGCATTATACCTTATGCAACACTGATAGGAACAAAAAGACAAAAAAATTCAACCATCACCGCATTTCAAAATTGTTCATTTTTGTAAAATATAACATCACATTTTTATATTAATGCTACGAGTATTACAACATCATTGGACATTTTTTGTAACATTTGAATTTTTAATTTAGTGCAATATTTTGTCATTGCAACATTTTAGTGTAATTTTCACTAATAACTGCAGCTGGATTTATATTGTATTCATAAGTTCATTGCTATCCCAGCGGTCACTATTGTGACCATCAACATGTTTACTCACTCTATGACCACACTCAACAAAACTAAATATATGTAAATGCATATATTAATACTAGACACCCTAAAGATAATGTGTACCAAAAATCTTTATGGTAACACACTTTACTAGGCTTTTGTTTCAGAGCTTTGATGCAGTCATCAGCATCTCAAGATTCTGCTCTGGTCATGTGACACACTGCACTAATCATGTGACACACTGCATATATTTAACTGAGACTCTTTATTTTAACATCACTCAGTAAGGTTTTTATTACGGAGGTTTTATTAAGAGCTTTATTACGGTCACTATTGTGACGGTGGGATTAAATGGGTCAAGCCTCTCATTAAAAAACCACAACTTGACCCCAAAGATCTAGTTAATTACAGACCGATCTCAAATCTCCCTTTTCTGTCAAAGATACTAGAAAAGGTTGTATCCTCACAATTATATTTCTTCTTAGAGAAAAATGATATCTGTGAGGATTTCCAGTCAGGATTTAGACCGTATCATAGTACTGAGACTGCTGGTTCAAATCGTACTTATCTGACCGCCATCAGTTCGTAGCAGTGAATGAAGAGGTATCATATCGATCACAAGTGCAGTATGGAGTTCCTCAAGGCTCAGTACTAGGGCCGTTACTTTTCACGCTTTATATGTTACTCTTGGGAAATATCATTAGGAAACACGGGGTTAGCTTTCACTGTTATGATGATGATACTCAGCTCTATATTTGTATACATTATATCTGTATATTTATTATGTATATATAAATACACACACATGCATGTATATATTTCAGAAAAATGTGTTGTTTTTATATATTAAATATATTTATTTATAATATAAATTATATGAATATAAATATAGACATATTTTCAAAATATATACTGTATGTGTGTACATTTATATATACATAATACAGAACAAACACATATATTATGCAAACAAAAACTTATTTTGGATGCGATTAATTGGTTGACAGCACTAATATATATATATACATTATATATGTATATATATATATTAGTGCTAAGCAACAATTACAATTTTTTATTTTAATTTCTGCGATTAATTGCATCATGTGCAAAATTCAATAATGAATTCAAAAGTAGTGTATTGCGCACTTTTATTTTAAAAGTACTGCGTTATGAATAAAGGTGCAATAATATTTGTTTGCAAACACTTTAAACAAATAAGGTGCTTTTTTCACAGCAGTATTCTCTTTACATAGTAATTCAATTATTTCTTGTAAATCTCAACTTAAACATTAATGTAATCAAATTAAATATAAAACCAAAGCTATGGGCATTAATGTTTTGGTCTAGTTTGTTATAGAAAAACAAGTTGTGCTCAGAGTCCATACAAATGATTAACATGCGTAAGCATAGACCGTTTCTATTTATAACACGTGTTTGCCACGTTGAGCAATGTAGACACTCACAGATCTGTTGATTTCAGGAACGCATTGGCCAATCAAAGGTGTTTAAGTTAGAATCCGCTCACTGCTCAAAAGTTCTTGCGCAGTGCTGAAAACTGCATGCTCACGAATCCTGAATGTAGTGTAGACATTATGGAAGATTCATTGTGCATATATATTCATTGTGTTATAACAGAGCTTTATGAGATCGCGATGAACTGAGATGTCAGCTTTTTAGTGATAATAAAGGGAGCCATGGCATGCACGCAGCAGCCCATGCTTGCTTTTCTGTTTAAATTAACAGTGAACAGTGGTTTGTGAATGTTTATGCTTAGCCTAAATAATTGTATCGGGAGCGTTCATGTGAGCGCTGCTGCAGTCTCAGCCCCTCCCCAAATGCTCTCATTGGTTGAGACTAGTGAGCGACCGATATTGATTTTTTATAACCGATATCAATTATTTGCATGCTTATGTGCCCGATAACCGATATTATGCTTTATGTAATGCATTGGTCTCAAACTCAATTCCTGAAGGGCCGCAGCTCTGCACAGTTTAGCTCCAACCAGCTCCAAATCACACCTGCTTGGACGTTTCTAGTGATCCTGAAGAGCTTGATTAGCTGGATCAGGTGTGTTTGATTAGGGTTGGAGCTAAACTCTGCAGAGCTGTGGCCCTCCAGGAATTGAGTTTGAGACCAATGATGTAATGCATCCAATTTGTGCATTAATGGCTGTTATGTTTACTAACTACAGCAAATCAAGTACCTGCACGCGTTGTTGTCTCGTCTCCCCTCAGACGCGCTGCAATGGTGATCCTGCGTGCAATTCTCAATTATCGGTAAATCCGATATTACAAAACCGATATCCGATTATGGTAAAATGCTTAAATATCAGGAAAAATATCGGTAAATCGATAAATCGGTTGATCTCTAGTTGAGTCCTGACGCCAATCCCAAGCCAGTACTGATCAACCCCCCCCCCCCCCCCTCCTGTGACCCATGGTTTGTCTGAGTGTATTCAGAGCCAGTGAGCACCCGGCTTTCAAAATAATTATAATTTAAAAAAAAAACTGCTTTAATGTGCGATAAAATAATTATCGGCTAAGGCTGCATGACTAATCAAATGCGAGCAGCATTTACTACACAGAGCTGTAGTTCTCCGACAAGCTACGCAAAAAACAAAAACACCAAAAAACGCAGACGATATTATCGCACCATTATGAAATCAAAGAAATCGTTCGCGATACCGACAGCTGTTTGTGTAGCTTCTCAGTGACCTACGGCTCTGTGTAGTAAATCCTGCTCCTTCTGAAAATACCACATTTAATAACATGTTATTACTCCAAACTCACTTCATAACGTCAGTCGAGTGTTTGAAATAAATCCTTCAGTGAGACGATGTGCTTCTTACACAGAATAAGACACGTAACATATTTTATAGTATTCTAAGCAGTGATAAAGACATTGTGATACTTTATTATAATGAAAATTATAAAAATAAGAACTCAGATAAACCATATATTGTTGTAGTCGTGTGTTTATTAGTCGTTGAATCAATGAAAGCAGTTAAATCTTCTGTTTATAGGGATCTCCTGGGTTTCTTCTGCGGGGTGTATATGGAGTTTCTCTGGAGATTTACTACTGATCACAGAACTGTGCTTCACTGAGAGATACACATGACTATAACAGCTTCTGCCTAATCGTGATTGTGATTTCAATTTGATTTATCGTGCAGCTCTATTGTCGGCGTTGATTAATTAATGCGTTAACATGATAATAACACGTTAACTTGCCCAGCCCTAATATATATAGTCATTTCATATTAAATCACGAAAGAAACTACGAGCATGCGATGTTGTGGTCAGTTAAGTCATGAAGTTGCCATAACGGCGATTAAAGCTGCCAATAAAACTGTGCGTACATGTAATATGTTATATATGAGTCACATTTAATAACATGTCTCTGAGATGGTTTTCCAAACTGTTCTGGAGCATCCCTCATCTAACACACCCGATTCAACTCGTCAGCTCATTAATACAGACTTTAAGACCTGAAGTGAGTCAGAAAAGATAAAGAGTTGAGAGAAAACACAATGCGTATCAGATCCACGTTCAGCAGCGGCAGCTCTTAAAGTGACAGCACCCAAAAACAAGCTAATAACCAGCTGCTGTGATGTCTGTTCATCAAGAACAAAATAGGAAATTAATAACTTTTATAGCTTTAAGGATACATCTGTATTTAGTGTTTGATAACTTTATTCAATTTCTTTATATTTCTGCTGAGGGGCACAGGTAGCTAAATATGACTATTATAATGGGTTTATGTGAAGATTGTTTTAAGTTCACTTAAATTAGAAGTTATTTTTAAAGTCTAATACATGTTAAAATTGATAGCTCTTAATTATAATGTAATGTTGAATGGTTATAGTCAATGGTTAAATATGAAGGGGAAAAATGTATAGGGAAATCAGCAAACACTAGCCAAGTATTTGAATGTTGAGCAGCGAGCTCATTGGCTGCTGATACAGAAGAGAACCAATCAGCAGTGTGATGATGATGTCATTATGTCAGATTGAGTTTGAAGACAGAACGTTGTATATACGGTGTGTGTCTGTAGTGAGCATAAGCTATGAAGTGTTATTATATCGCGTGTGTCAGTACCGCTGTGCTGCGTCCGTGCCGGTCTGTGATGCGAGCCAGAGTCAGCGTCATATCAGCGTCTGTGGCCGACGTGAACCACTTAAAGCCATACAGCTTGAACCATCCATCCTGCTGTCGCCTAGCAACCGTCTCCGTACCACTTGCTGCCACACACAACGACAGCATCACATCAGAGCCGCGTGTGTGAGTGTGTGTGTGTGTGTGTGTGAGTGTGTGAGTGTGTGTGCGTGAGTGAGAGTGCGTGAGTGTGTGTGTGTGTGTGTGAGAGTGTGTGTGTGTGTGTGTGTGTGTGCGTGTGTGTGTGTGCGTGTGTGTGTGTGTGTGTGTGTGTGTGAGTGTGTGTGTGTGTCCTCACAGACGTCAGATCCTCCCCTGCGCTCGGTCATCCACTGTCCGGACGTCCAGAACCTCTTCTCATCACGTGTGGTCAGACGCTCGAACACTTCTCTGACCGGCACTCCTAAAGACTGCACACACACACACACACACACACCAGTGAAGCTCTTCTCATTCATATGTATGTGAATGCAGGAAACACAAGCTCATGCTAATCTTTCAAGTTTGATGAACTCTGAGTGTCATGTGAAGATCGATGCGGCACGGCGTGACCTGAATGCAAGCGTGAACGTCCTCATTTGTAAAAACAGAATAAAGTATTTTTCAGACTGTAATGAAGGCAGTAAGCTTTCTGTCAGGGTTAGTAGGGCCCTATGAAATCTGCTTTATTTTTTTCCCAAATTCTGTATTTTTTTTTCATCTTAATTTTTCTAGACTCTGTTATAAAGGTTAAATTAAAAATAAATTAATTATCTTGAGACGGCAGACGGTGAAATCAGTATATATGTAGCTTCAGTATGAGTAGTAAACAAAACTGCACACCATTCATTCATACAGAGACAAAGAACATGCAGAATTCATATTTAAAATTTAGCCCTAGTTTAGTTTGTCTGGATGAGTGAGTGCTTCACCTCGATGACTTTAGCAGCTCCGTCCGTCATGGCCAGCGGACAGGTGTAGAGTCCAGCGGACGGCGAGAACAGGTAGATCTTGCTCATCTGATACACTCGACTGCACACACACACACACACACACACACACACACGTGTGAAGCACGTCACGTGTCCCACCAGAGACAGTAATATACTGGATCACTGTTACACAGCAATAAAAGATGCATATCACTCCGTCCCCAGAGCAGCTTTAGGACTCTCTGATCACTGTCTGGTTCATCTCATACCGACCTACAGGCAAAAACTGAAATCTGCTAAACCTGTATTAAAGACAGTTAACAGATGGACGCAGAGCGGGATTTACAAGCCTGTTTCGACCTCACTGATTGGACTGTCTTCGAAGCTGCTTCCGCCGATCTGGACGAGCTCACAGAGACTGTAACAATCATGATAAACCGTGGTTTACTGGGAAACTCAAACAGCTTCGTCAGGCCGAAGAGGACGCTTACCCCGTCTTCACACAGATCTCTGGAGCTGTGTGATGTTCCCTCATGCTTCACACTCTCCACCATCATCCCCAAGAAACCCTAAATCACTGGACTTAACGACTACAGACCTGTCGCACTCACGTCTGTGGTCATGAAGTCATTTAAGAGACTGGTCCTGGCCTACAGGACATCACTGGACCCTTGCTGGATCCTCTTCAGTTTGCCTACAGAGCAAACAGGTCTGTGAATGACGCTGTCAATATGGGACTGCATTACATCCTGCAACACCTCGACAAACCTGGGAATTATGTGAGGATCCTGTTTGTGGACTTCAGCTCGGCCTTCAATACCATCATGCCTGACCTTCTCTCAGACAAACTAACACAGCTCTCCGTGCCCACCTCCATCTGTCAGTGGATCACCAGCTTCCTGACAGACAGGCAGCAGCTAGTGAGGCTGGGCAAATACACATCCAGCACCCGTACTATCAGCGCTGGTGCTCCTCAGGGCTGTGTTCTCTCCCCACTGCTCTTCTCTCTCTACACCAACAACTGCACATCTAAAGACCCCTCTGTCAAGCTCCTGAAGTTTAGTGAGGCTGGGAAAATACACATCCAGGACTATCACTGATTCCGGTGTGTGTGTGTGTGTGTGACTGTGTGTGTGTGTTCTGACCTCCACTCTCCGTAGGTGCGCTCGTACCCCGCTGCCACCAGGCCCTCCTGTGCAGAGATGTGTTTGAGGCGTGTCCAGGCGTCGCAGGTGAGGATGCGGTCCACGCGGCGGCCCCAGGGGTCAAACCGCTGCAGCACCGGAGGATTGACCTCACACTGACGACCCAGAGCCTCGATCTCAGAGACCAGCCGCTCGCCGAAGAGCCGGAGATCCCGCTGCACCTGCTGCACACACACACAGAGCATCAGCACAAACTCCTGCTCACACACACACAGAGCATCAGCACAAACTCCTGCTCACACACACACACACACACACACACACACACACACTGTGAGATGTACCTGCTCAGGGAGGTGGCGCTGCAGGTAGGCCTGGAGCAGTGCATCCTGGGTAAAGGGGTTTGTGAGCAGCGGTCGCTCCTGGAAGAAGGTCCCGATGGCGGAGCGGGAGAACGGCGCAGGTGTGTGTGTGTGTGAGTCCGGCTCGCTGATGGAGACACTGCTGTGAGACACACTCCTACTGAGCATGAGCAGAGCCCAGCGGTTACCACGGCAACACACCTGAACTGCCATCACTGTGGACACACACACACACACACACACACACACATGTTGGTTTTTGTGGTTTATGGGGACTCTCCATAGGCGTAATGGTTTTTATACTGAACAAACTGTGTGTGCTATTGCCCTACACCTACCCTACACCTAAACTTAGCCCTCACAGGAGACTGTGTGCATTTTTAGATTTTCAAAAAAACACCATTTAGTATGTTTTTTAAGCCTTTTGAATTACGGGGACATAGGCAGTGTCCTCATAAAACACCTTCATATTGTAATACCTCTGTCATACCCATGTTATTAAACAAATTTGTGTCCTCATAAACCACATAAACCCGCACACACACACACACACACACACACACACACACACAACACACACACACACACACACACACAGAGAGACAGACACGCGCACACACACACACACACACACAGAGAGACAGACACACACACACACACAGAGAGAGACACACACACACACACACACACACACACACAGAGAGA
>CM041797.1:56247078-56249578 GCA_023376895.1 Aspiorhynchus laticeps
AATAACCTAGAACACTGTATAAAGCAGCTCTCCAGTGTGGAGCTAGCTAATGACAAAATCTTATTATTAGTAGGAAAAAATTTATGTATTTCATTAAGTGATAGTTTGGTTTGCAGATCAAAGCTTGATTTAGCTCAGGACTGTTTTGATTATCATAACCCTATAAGGTATTTTAAAGGAGATCATGTGGTGAATAATATAGTTTATCCAAAAATCTTATCACTTACATTTTTGTTTCTTATCCACATAACTTAAGTCAATTAATCGTTCCAATAATCGTTAGATTAATCCATTATCAAAATAATGGTTTTCTGCAGTCCTACTTCATGCACATGCTGGACCTGCAGCGCTGCAGATGTTTAGCAAGAGAGCAGCTCATTAAATCTGAGTCAATGTGTGTTGATATTAACGGAGTTGTTATTGTTATTGAAGCGCGTACCGGAGTGGATGAACATGTGTTTGCTGTAGTTCTTGCGGGAGCGCAGTGATTTCCCGCAGTGGCTGCAGTCGAAGGACGTCTCGGAGCCCTGCGGCGCGAAGCTGGGCCCCGCCAGGCAAGCTGGAGTGGAGGGGGGCGGGGCCGGGGTCAGGGGGGCGGGGGGCGGAGCCTGCTGGCACGACTCGGCCAGGCTGTCAATCACCATGGGTCCGCCCACGAAGAAGGACGGCTGCTGTGATTCGCTGGTAGGAAACTGGAACAGCATCTGTGGACACAAGCGAATTAGCGTTAGCAGAGCGCGGCGGAACGCCTAGCTTAACCGCAACGGGCCAGCAGACCTGGCTGCTGAGGTTCTGGGAGGCCGGCGGCGGAGACGGGGGTTTGCTGACCCGGCCGCGAGGGTTCGAGCCCAGAGACGCCTGCGGATCCGCCTGAGACCAGAAACCACCTGAGAACACGGACGAGTCCTCGTAGAAGCCGCCCTGAAACACACACACACACACACACACACACACACACACACACAGGTGTCTGCCGTCTATAAGCTTTAGACTAATATAATATTAAAGTGCTTTTTCCATGTCAAGTGTGAAGGATTCATGTTCATGATGACTACTGGACACCAACTGTAATACAAACTATAAGCTTTTCTTGACAATAACAAACAAAAAACGGCATCACTTATAATGACGTTTCCATTAACGTAAGTAAACACACACTAGTTAACATGAACTAACAATGAGCAGTAAGTTTAAGAATCACTGAACACTACACCTCTCTACTGAGTAGGGGTTTAACAATTCACTCGTTTTCTCGATGCATCGATTACAAACCCTGACGACGCAGATGCACAGCATCATTAAACTAACATCTAACAATGGATAAAAGTGGTTTTGTTTTGTTCTGACTCCATAAAGGCTGCTGTGTAATGTGCCCCTAACTAAGCATTTAGTGGAAGCCTTTTTGTTTTAAAATGCATAACTTTTGCTACGGTTACGCCTGTCGCTTACACTCTTCCGGAAAGGAGGTGGTGTTTGTAGTACCTGTCCGTATGCGTTCCCTCGCTCGTCCATCTCAAACAGACCGTCTCCGTCCTGCACACCCTCGTTCTTCACCACCACCGCCTCCTCTCCACCCAGCACCTGCACACAGTTTCATTCACACAGCGCCCTTCAAACCCAAGCGCTTTACATCGCATTAACAGACAACCTCCGATCAACTATAACTATACTGAGAGGAGACAGAGGTTTGGAAACATCTCAGGCTTTTCAGTATTTAATTTTAAGAGCCATCCATACTTTAAGATCATGTAGGCAAGAGTTGGGCAGTGCGGTAAAATAGATTTGCGTAAGTGTGGAAATTAATACCATGGCGCTAAATCGTGAAACGGCGCCAGACTGTCCTACCAGGGCTTACTGCGCATGCGCACATCAATATTACGTCATTTTTCTAATGCATAACAATGATGATTACTGTATTTGTATTACAGTAAGGGGTAGGTGTAGGGTTGGGGCAGGTGTAGACGTTATTAAAACACAATCTAATAGGTAGAAAAATGAATGTATTGTTGGTTTCCGGCTGTAGCTGTATCCCTTCTAGCCACAACCGAGAATAACAATTACTGTATTTGCATTACTGTAAGGGTAGGGGTTAGGTGTAGATGTTAATAAACCCTATTTGACGGGCAGCATTTTTGGTTGTCGAATGCTCCTGTTTTAAAGGGAGGTAGCTAACTCTGGCAGGGTAGCGGACAGAGCGGCGGCTTGTAAAGAGGATCGGTGTTAGCATTACCTGCAGTCTCAGCGGCTGTCTCTGTTTGCGTGTGTGCGCCGTCTGCCGGTCTCTCTCGGCGTCTCGGTCCACGTCTCTCTCCTCGTCTTCGCTGAAGCGCTCCACACCGCCCACCAGCTCCGCCTCCACGCCGCCGTACTCCGCCCCTCCGTCGCGCTCGTTTGCTGCGATGTTCTCGTTAGCCGCGCTCACGCCGCGCTCCGCGTTCAGCATGTAGCCCATCTCCTGCGAGCAGCTGCCGGGCTTCAGCATGGCCCCGCCCCCGGCCAC
>CM041797.1:56264578-56269578 GCA_023376895.1 Aspiorhynchus laticeps
ACACTCTGACATCTATACCAACACACACACACAATTATAGCTGCATTATTTATCCAATTGGTTCTATAATACGCAGAAGCAGAAAACAGGAATAAAGCGAGTATTTGCTTTATAGGTCAAAACTGAAAAAATGGCACTATCTGGTAAAAAAATATAATTTTGAAGCCTTGCCAACAGAATGAAAGCCTATTAACAAAAATTGCATCATTTTGCAATTAAACGGCACTGCGATTAAAAATAGCAGTTTTAATGGGGACGTTTTTGTCCAAAAGGCACTGAGAGGAACTATTTTGTGTATCTAGTGCAAAACAGATTTATTAAAGGAAATGGGGGTGAAATAGTAAAATTCCAATAAAAACACACACCTGTGCCAAAATGTATGCAGCTGTCAATAACACAGGCAAAATTATCAATGAAACAAAACTGAAAGGACCAAAAATGAAAACTCATGGATTGATTCTGAATGCGTCGCGATTCTCTCTGGAATCGATCCTAAACTTAGTTTCTTAACAGCAGATGGCGCTCTAATCTAGTTTTTAACCGCACACTCAAATGCTTGTGAAGATAGCGCTTGCGTTCAGTCGTTACACCTCGGCTCAGAATGCTTTTATGATGTGAGATTGATGTAAACAGCTCACTATGAACACCCTTGTAACTTTTGGAACTTTATGAGTGATTATTTTAGGTTGAATTGGTGTGTGTGTAAGGAGCTGGAAGCAAGCATAATACGGCTGTTTCTAAAGCATGCAGTTAAAAGCTAAGCTCAGAATCGACTCGAGAGAATCGCGATGCATTCGGGAAAATCGATGTAGACTTGATTGGCGAATCACGATGCATGGATTTATTCCCCCAGCCCTAGTTCCCGAAGCAGACGCACCTTGAGCTCGTACAGTAAGCTGCTCCGCTTGAGGCGCGTCGCGTTCTCGTTGGTGATGCAGAAGTCCCAGCCGGCGAAGACCTTGTTGCAGAAGCTCTGGAAGCGGTCCTCGTCTTGGATGAGCTTGCGCTTGAAGCCGGCCGCGGACCTAAACGCAAACGCTCAGATATCACCAGCGAAGCTCAACAATCACACACTCTGAACAAACCAGCTACTGGTCATCGTTATGCCTGTTTGTGGATCTTACAAACATTTAACCAATGAAAAGCATTCGAAAGAGCTTGTGACTAAACCTCATAATGCCATTGGATCCTCAAACTGTCAATCAAACCTCATAACTTGCGCCAGTTTGAAGACAGATGTCTACCTCTTTGTAATGTAAAGGTAAATAAAGAACTGATGTTCGGATAAGTACAACATTTTCTTTACTCAATCACTGTCTGTAAAGCCAAAATACCAACTCTGACGACGCATTGTTTAATTATTGGGAAAAAAAACTTTCCCCCTTTCAGTCTTTTTTTTGTGCTTAGTGGTGTACCGTGGGATTTTGTACTGATCAAACCTGTGCCGCGGCAGAATAAAGTTTGGGAAACGCTGACCTCTTGACGATCCAGACGAGGCTCAGCAGCAGGTACGAGATGGTGACCAGCAGATACGCCAGCGGCAGGTTGTAGGTGAAGCGGGAATAAATGAACTCCAGCTTATAGTAACCGTAGAAGAGGTAGGTGTGCTCCAGGAAGCCCTACACACACACACAGAGAGACACACACACTCAGAGTTATACGGTGGCTCGAGCCGAGGCTGTATTGAGTCATGTGGACTGACGGACGCGGCTCACCGTTCCAGACAGCAGGTCTGCGATGTGCTGATGAAACACGACGAGACCCTGGTGAGAGGCAGGCCGATACTCACTGCACTTGCTCACTGCACAAAACACACACCGCACACATGAGTGTGTGAGACGCAGAGCGGTGTGTGTGTGTGTGTGTGTGTGACGCAGAGCTGTGTGTGTGACGCAAAGCGGTGTGTGTGTGTGTGTGTGTGTCTCTGTGTGTGACGCAGAGCTGTGTGTGTGTGTGTGAGAGAGATGCAGAGTTGTGTGTGTGTGTGTGTCTGTGTCTCTGTGTGTGTATGAGTGTGTGTGTGTGTATATGAGTGTGTATGCGTGTGTGTGTTAGGTGTGTGTGTGTGTGTGTATGAGTATGAGTGTGGTTACCGTTGCTGCTGCTGTAGGTGACATTGTGTGCGCTGTGTGACGTGATAATCACCGGCAGCATCACAAACGCAAACATCAGCACAAACATGATGAAATTCAGAATCACCAGAAAGCGCAGGAATGAAAAATATGACAGGATTCCCGTCCCAAACATGCCTGAGACAAACAAACACACAAAAACAGCTCAACGTCTCGATCCAAACACTGGCCTCCCAGCAAACACATGTACAGCAGAAAGACAGTAACGGCTCAGATAGAGACGCTGACCCTCGATGAGATGAATATCTGCCCTCCAGAGCTGCAGAGCCGAGAGGACATCCATCCCGTCCTCCTTGAGACGCTTCAGAGAGCGATGGACATTGAGCCTCCACAAACCCCAGCCGGTAAGATCGCCGCCCTGCTGGAGACGCTGCTGCCTGCACACACACAAACACACACAGTCTAGCAAGTCACATGCTGTCAGATGGGAGAAATGTGTCATAGATCTGCTAAACTGTCTTACAGAGGTAAATGAGTCAATATATCAATCAATAACTATATAGTACAGCTTTGTATGGACCACAGTGGTGATATAATCTAGTTCCAGCATCCACACACACTCACTTCTCCCGCCGTTTGTCCTGCATGCTCTTAGGAAGCTCCCTCACGGGTTTGAGCTCCTCCCCGCCGTGGACAGGCTTCTGCTGCGCCCATTTCCCGCTGTTGATTGACGGCTGCCTGCCCCGCCCACTGCCCCGCCTCCGGGCGCTGCCGCTGGAGCTGGACTTCCTCCGGTACAGCAGAGACTGATAGCTGGGCAGCTGCTCCAAGAGGAGGTGACTGGCAGGAGCCCGCCGGTCCGGGAAGAACACTGACCATAGGAGCACAGCAGCACTGAGTGTGAGTGTGTGAGTGTGTGTGTGTGTGTGAGTGTGAGTGTGAGTGTGTGTGAGATTGGTCAGGGCGCATATTAGAGCACTGGGAGGTTGTAGGGTGAGTTTATAATGGGAAGGATTGTTTTTGAGGGTACCTACTGAAGGTCACTGTACTACAAAAACATCCTGTAAGTTTCATATCTCAAAACTTTTTTGTTAGTCTAAAAACAGTTTATATTAATAAATGGGGTATTTCCAGAAAGTTTCAAACATGCTATCGCACAGCCCCTATTGAAAGGTCCTCATCTTGACACCACTGTGCATAATTATCTCTAAACTCTCACTCATTTCAAAGGTTTTGGAAAAAGTATTTTGTATTATTTTTCATCAGTAGTATTAGTATTACGTACATTCTAGTAAATAATAGTAATATAGCTATTTCTGACACAATGTCTTCAAGTTAAACGGGACTTTTATTTTGACGGGTTGCCGAGTAAAGTTCTGTGTGTATATGATATTTACATTTACATTTACATTTATGCATTTAGCAGACGCTTTTATCCAAAGCGACTTACAGTGCATTCAGGCTATACATGTTTCATCAGTATGTGTGTTCCCTGGGAATCGAACCCACAACCTTTTGCGCTGCTAACGCAATGCTCTACCACTGAGCCACAGGAACACATATGACTAGTTTTACTCAAATGAAATGGTAAAATGCTGGTTTTGATCAGTTTTGGAGATATTGTTGATGTATTTATGTCTTCATTGAGACGTCAGACGCTGAAATCACGCGCTCTGTGTATGTAGTAAACAAAACCCTGCTCCATTCACACAGAGACACATGCAGGACATCTGGTACTCACATTTCACCGCTGGTTATATATTCTCTATATAATCGTGTATGTGACAAATAAAAAATCTTGAATCAAATAACTCTGCAACTGAATAAAAATAAAACCAAAGTGCTTCTACTGGGCACTTTCTGTCTAGTAAAGCACTTGAAATGGTAATTCATGCACTAATTTCCTCTCGAATGGATTACTGTAACTCTTTGTACATTGGTTTACCTCAATCTACACTGTTTCGGTTACAGATGGTTCAAAATGCCGCAGCCAGTTCCAGTAACAGGAACTAAGAAAAGGGATCTGATCTCCCCGGTCCTTGCCTCATTGCATTGGCTCACTATAAAATTTAGAGTTGACTTTAAGATCCTTCTTTTTGAATACAAGACATTGCATCCCGGATCATATTTGTGATCTTATTAGGCCATATACAGCTTCCAGGTCATTAAGATCTTGTGATCAGTTACTTTTATCTGTCCCCTGTTCACAGACAATGCTGTGCGACTATATTGGATCCGACAATCGCAACACACAAGTGTGAGTAACTGTTTTTATTACGTCTACCAACAGCTAAAGTCTGTCTACACTGAACTTGGTGTCAGTACGTCATAAACAGAACGAGGCATCAGTTTACTGTCAGGATTTGTAGACAGCAGCACTGATTATAATGGGTTGGGTTCTGTAGTATTTCGTCGTATTACTTCTAAATTATGATGTTTATTGATGTAAAAATCTTGATAACATTATAAGTGGACCTCAGAGAACCCTTTAAAAACACCCGCGTTTGGGGGAACAAACAGATCTAATACATAATCATAACAAATAATAAAAATGACAGGATTTTACAGTAATTTTGATTATGATTGACAAATAGTAGCTTATACTTGTCAATGAGGTCTAAACGTAAGTTTTCATTTGTACATAACACACTCACTCTCTCTCTCACTCGCACACACACACACACTCACTCTCTCCCTCACTCGCACACACACTCACTCTCTCTCTCACTCGCACACACACACACACTCACTCTCTCCCTCACTCGCACACACACTCACTCTCTCTCTCACTCGCACACACACACTCTCTCTCACACACACACACACACTCACTCTCTCTCTCACTCGCACACTCACACTCTCTCTCACACACACACACACTCTCTCTCTCAGTCGCACACACACACACTCACTCTCTCTCTCACTCGC
>CM041797.1:56272078-56308060 GCA_023376895.1 Aspiorhynchus laticeps
GGTTTAGAATTGAGACAAGAGCATTCACAGCTATCGCGCCATGGAGGATTCTCCATTGTAGGTCTCCTACTTTCTTTGACAGAGGTGATTTGTACAAAGCTCTCCATTCTGGTTTAACATTCTCTCCTAAATGGAGAACAGCGCGCCAAGGAGTATCAACTCTATTATGTAAAAAACTCTTATTAAATGTCTTCACACAACTCTTATAAACAGTTTTCCCAGATGCAGACTTAGATCCCATTAAAAACAAGATACTGTTTTGTAAAAACACACCTTCACACTCTTTGAAATCAGTTAACAAGTACAAATCAGGAAAAGAATCGGTACAATTTGGGGCAATTAAACCTTCAGTATATTCACCCAACAATTTAACTTCTTCAGGTATAAGAGCTGACTTCCACTTTTCCAGCAATTTGGCCATTGTACGTTTTGACTTTACCCCCAGACAACTGGCGACAGCATCAACATTCTCAAAGGCCAACCCAGCCAGGTTAAACAAATGTCCAAAAGTTAAAACTCCAGCATTGAGAAGTATCTCGTTGACAGCAGGGAAAATTCCCTCATTTGATAAATCCATGCGTGATCCATAAATCAGAGGTTCCTGGAGCAACCAATATAGAGACATTATAGTATCATATCTCTGCACTTTAAACAGAGACCAAACCTTGAATAAATTCCGATAAAAAATGGGTAGTTTAGACAAGTCCATTTTTTGCGGATTCAACCAGAATAAAGATCTCTCAAAGTCCAAGCCTCCGAATCCTCGCAGAATGGCACAAGCAGCAAACTTCCAACTTGAGTCTACTGGACCATTCAGCAGCCTTTGAATGAATTGAATCCTGAAGGCCGCTATTCTGCTCTGCACATGCATCAAACCATGTCCTCCTTCCTCTTTGGGTAGGTACAAAACAGATTTGGGTACCCAATGCATCTTGTCCCAAAAGAAGTCTACTAGAATTGATTGTAGTCTTGGCAGTAGATCTCGTGAAGGGTCCACACAAATTAATCGATGCCAAAGAGCAGATGCAATTAAGTTGTTGATGATCAATACTCGTCCCTTATATGACATTTTAGGGAGTAGAAACTTCCATTTACCAAGACGACCTTTGACCTTTTCAATAATTTCTTCAAAATTTTTCTGCATAAACATTTCATTCCCCAAGAACACTCCCAAATACTTAAAACCTTCTTTAGTCCAAGATAGCCCTTCTGGGAGCTTTGGCTCTACATTGAGCCAGTTTCCAACCAGTACTGCTTCACTCTTAGACCAATTTACTTTTGTGGCAGATATCTCTTTAAAATCATTCAAAATTTCCAACAACATATTCACATCTCTTTGCCCATTAATTAAAACGGCAACATCATCAGCATAAGCAGACAGTTTGAATACATTTATACAATTCGGAATAGATAGTCCACATAGTTTTGCTCTTATTCTCATTAAGAGGGGCTCTATGGCCAAAGTGTACAACATGCCAGATAAGGCGCAGCCTTGCCTGATACCTCTGAAGACCTTAAAAGGGGCACATAAATCCCCATTAATTTTTAAAACACTTTCAACTTCATTATACAAAACTTTTAGCATGGACACAAAATCATTATTAAAACCAAAGGCTGTTAATGTGTTCCACAAATATGTGTGCTCCACCCTGTCGAAAGCTTTTTCTTGATCAATAGACACTAGGCCAAAATTCAACTTAAAATATTGACCAATATCTAAAATATCTCTGATGAAAGAGATATTATCACATATTCGCCTTCCTGGAACACAGTAAGTTTGGTCAGAGTGAATAATATGACCAAGGACTTCACTCAACCTGTTAGCCAGGACCTTGGAAAGTAACTTATAGTCAGTACACAGCAAACTGACAGGCCTCCAATTTTTTATATCATTTAAATCACCTTTCTTGGGCAATAATGTAAGAACTGCTCTTCTGCAGCTTAAAGGTAACTGTCCATTCACCAAACTTTCATTGAGTACTTGTAACAAATCCAAGCTCACTTCTGCCCAAAATGTCTTATAAAATTCAATTGGAAGGCCATCAATACCAGGCACTTTATTAGATTCCATATTTTGAAGTGCCTTTTGTAATTCTTCTAAAGTAACAGCATTACTCAACACAGAATTAAGTTCTTGAGGTACTTGAGGCAAATTTTCAAAAAAAACACTCACATCT
Source organism: Aspiorhynchus laticeps (assembly GCA_023376895.1). Taxonomy (NCBI): domain Eukaryota; kingdom Metazoa; phylum Chordata; class Actinopteri; order Cypriniformes; family Cyprinidae; genus Aspiorhynchus; species Aspiorhynchus laticeps. Next base: position 56,274,256 of record CM041797.1, read on the forward strand.
GACTCATCTAGAAATAACTCACTCTCGTATAGTGTTTGATAAAACCCAACTGCCCTGTTTCTTATTTCAAAAGGGTCCGACAACAACTCCCCAGTCTCAGAGCGCAAGTTGTGTATAAACCTCTTTTGCCCGTTCTTTTTTTCCAAATTAAAAAAGAATTTTGAAGGTGCATCCATCAATTCAATATTTTGAAACCTTGATCTGACCAAAGCTCCTTGTGCAGCCAAATCCAATAAATTTTTTAAAGATTTTTTTTTCTCTTGAACACTTTTTATAAAATCTCCTGAGGTATCTCTACATTCCTGCATCTCCTTTAGTTCTTTTTCTAATAATTCAATTGTATTTTTCCTATCCCTTGTCACATTAAAAGTGTGCTGCTGACACAGTTGTCTAATTTGTGTCTTTGCAAAGTCCCACCACTGTTGTACAGACTGAAAGGATGATTTTCTAGATCTAAAACCAACCCAAAACTCCTTAAAAGAATCTTGAAATAACCGATCACATAACAAATTAGTATTCAAGTGCCAATAAGCACTCTTTGGCTTCAAAAAACCCATAGTTACAGAACACTTGACTAAACTATGATCGGAAAAACCAACAGGGACAATGAAACACTCTTTAAATAAATTAAATTGATGTCTGTATCCATAAAACCTATCTAACCTAGCTAGGGATAGTACATTTTCGTGAGCATGTGCCCAAGTATATTGTCTCTGTAAATGATTAAAATTTCTCCATATGTCAACAATTTCACTAGAACTCATTAGCTGTACAAGTCTCCTACGTGATGGCATATGGGGTTCCACATGATTCCTATCTAATAACTGTTCAGTGCAATTAAAATCCCCACCTAAAATCAAAACATCTTCTGTACTACAATTCACTAAGACATTACTCAAAGTATCTAAAAAGCACATCCTTTCAACTGCTCGAGTAGGAACATAAACAGAGATAAAAACAAAAAAACAATTCTCAAATTGGGCTCTAATCTTTAAAAGTCTGCCTTTTATGATCTCTTCCACTTGATATGAACAGGGAATAAAACCTTTAGAAAATAAAATTGCAACACCTCCACTGGTGGAACTCAGATGACTTAATATGGCCATTCCATCAAACTCTCTGGCCCAATCACACGCATTCAGCTCATCGCTATGAGTCTCCTGCACAAATAAAACATCAACTTTTTTTCTGTTTAACCATTTCAAAAAGTTGAAAACGCTTTTTTCCTTCTCTGGCCCCATTTATGTTAAGAGAAGCAATATTTATTCCTCCCATAATAAAAAAGAACCAAAAGCAAATTAGGCTCAACAAACAAAAATTCACATAAACATGCTGATTATTTTTCGTTACTAACATTGGATTCCGACTGCGTATTGAGTTTAGCAAGTATTTTCTTAAGACGATACACTTCTTGATTGCTAAAACACCCTTCATTCCTATACATTCTCACTTTATCAATAAATTGTATCGTATCCGGAAAATATTGCTCAATGCGAACTTTTCTCACATTCCTGGTTTCCTTTAGAAAGGATTTAATATCATCTGCACTATAACTCCTACTGGAGGAGACAAATTGCACGTTGCGCTACATTCTGAGAAATCACTTTCACTTTCCGTGTCGGTTTGACTTACATCAGGATTAAATCCTTTCTTTGCTTTCTCATCCGAAGGCCGTTGCTCTAGCCTTCGCTTCTGTGGCGTTTTAAAAGTGCAGTCATCCAACTCGGATAACATCACACTTTCACGATGATCAGAACACTCGCCCACAACGTCTGCAATATCTGATCTGTTCTCCGCCTCATTCACTTCAGCCACAGTGACAATCATGTCCTCTTCCACAGATCGATCTACCGGCTCTATCTCCGCTGTTTTCCCGACCAAAGCAGTCACTGTCTGCACTGAACTTGGCCCAGGTACCTCACCATCAGTGATTGGTACAGCAGCATTCTGATTTTCCTCAGCGTTCACACTATTCTCATCATTCACAGCCGGTAAAGGCGCCTCATTCAACTTATCCACCCTATTAGGGCATGCACGAATCAAGTGCCCCATTCCACCGCAATTAAAGCACTTTATATTGTTTGTTGTAACAAAGATAACATAGTTGAAATCCTCATGTCGAAAATTCAGAGACAAATACAGCTCATCAAGGTGCTCCTGCAAGATCATATAAACATAGCGCCTAAAAGACACAACATGCTTCAGGAGGGGTGATTTAGTACCAATCGGGATCATCTTTATAGGTGAAACTATTTTACCATGACGCGCAAGCAAATTGGCCAACACTTCATTAGGAATAAAGGGCGGCACATTTGACAATATCACTTTTTTGGAAGGTGTGGACAAAGGAAGCACTGGTGTAAAAATACCTTTAATCACAACACCGTTCTGCACTAACTGATTTGCCAAATCAACTGTTTTCGCAAAAACAACAACAGCGCCATTCATATGGGACGCTGACAAGACATTATCATGTCCAATCTCTTCCCCCACAGCTAATCCACAATCTTCTACACTGGCGATTGAATCTATTTTCACACCGTGACGCCTTGTCAATGAATTAAAACTCCCGCTGCCTGGGGCGGCCATGCTCCAAACACGTGTGAGCAGACGCCCCGGCTCAAAAACAACACTCCTCTCACACAGCAGCCACACGCTCTCGCTCAACACTCCATCCACTCACCCAGCACATGCGCACGAGAGAGAGAGAGAGAGAGACACACACACACACACACACACACACACACACACACAGAGAGAGAGAGAGACACACACTCATACATACACACACACACACACACAGACAGAGAGAGGGAGACACAAACACACACACACACACACACAGAGAGAGAGAGGGAGACACAGACACGCACGCACACACGCACGCACGCACGCACACACACACACACACACACAGAGAGAGAGAGGGAGACACAGACACACACAAACACACACACACAGAGAGAGAGAGGGAGACACACACGCACGCACGCACGCACGCACACACACGCAGAGAGAGAGAGGGAGACACAGACACACACACACACACACACACACACACAGAGAGAGAGAGGGAGACACACACACACACACACACACACACTCACACACACTCACAGACACACACACACACACAGACACACACACACACACACACAGACACACGCACACACAGACAGACACACGCACACACAGACAGACACACGCACACACAGACACACACACACACACACACACACACACACACACACACAGAGAGAGAGAGGGAGACACACACACACACACACACGCTCACACACACTCACAGACACACACACACACAGACAGACACACGCACACACAGACAGACACACGCACACACAGACACACACACACACACACACACACACACACACACACACACACAGACACACACACACAAAACATAGCTCAACATAAAGCACAGATCATTTAAAAAGCAACAAAATGGACTGGAAGTTTTTTTATTTTTATTTTATTTAAGTGATAGTAAAACAAATACTGAATGACAAGAGATTTAACTCTTATAAAAACAGTAAAAAAAACCTGTGTCAGAATACATATGAAACATGGCCAAAATTGGAATAAAATTAAAAGCTGGTCAAACTGTATACACAGACTATTTTGAAATCATTTATTATTGCTTTTGTTATGAATGCATGTTTTTCTTCTCTTGTTTATTACATGTGAACTTTCCTGCTGATGCTCTTCTATGTTCTGAAGGTGTTTGTACAATATAATTTATGTTTCTTTAAAAAAACGAAGCATATATGCTATATTGTGTTATATAATTCTACTGAAATGCAGTGCTTCAGCTCAGACGCCTCATGAAGCCGAACACATGTTTAGTGAAAAGCCAGATCTTTGTGAGGAGCTGCAGTCCTCATAAATCAGAGCCGCTCAGGTCTGTGAGGAGCTTGGTCTCAGTGACCCGAGCCGGTCAAAAGTCAGCGGAGGTGTCAGGGCCGCGGTCAGGACAAAGAGCTGGATCTGCTTTCCCAGCGGGCTTTGCATACTAAAGCATGAGAGAGGAGAGGAGACAAAAGCCTCCTCGTGCACTGGACGTGTCTCACAGAGGACGACGCTTGCACTCATGCGGCTCTCCGGATCTCCTCTCAGACTCCTCTGCTCTCTGCTCCTCATGCGGCTCTCCGCCGCGCCGGATCATCCGGGGGTCTGTCCCAATCACCTCAACCTGAACCTGTGGGTGGATGCGCAGAGCACCTGTGAGAGGCAATGCCAGACCGACCAGGTGAACACATCTTTATCTGATAGCAGCCGAGAGCACAAAACTGCACTGCCTTTGAGCTCTTTAGCACCTAATGAGGCTTCCCTGTGTCATGATGCATTTCATTTTCATCCACTATATTTGATTTATTGGTGCATGAATATATAGTGTTCAAAAGTCCTGAAACGTAGCCTCCTCTGCTGCTTTATTTGATCAAAAATACAGTACTGTTTGAATGTGTGTTAAACTGTCATTGATTTCTGTGACGCAATGCTGTATTACTCAAGTCTTCAGTGTCACATGATTCTTCAGAAATTATTATAATATGCTGCTCAAGATACATTTCTGATTATTATCAATGTTGAAACCAGTCGTGCCGCTTCATGAAGTGTCTACAGAGTCTGTTTGTCGGGGTTCAGAGTTTGAAGGGTGTTTTCTCAGTCAGATCAGTTTTTGCTGAGAGCTGCGGGGTTTTGTGGCTGTTCTCCTGAATTCACACCCTGCAGTCTGAACCCCGTACATTCACACTCACACAGGAAGTTACTTGCAATTTTTGTCTCACGTTAAAACCAGGTTTGCAGTTTGTCACCGTATGTTGAGTCTCTGTGTGCGTGTGAGAGTGTGTGTGTGTTGTTCACAGGTTCGTAGTGAGGAGCGTGCGAGTGTGTGTGTGTGATCTCAGACCAGTATAATAATATACATGTGAGTGTTGCATTTGAGAAGAGCTAAATCTGTCTGTGTGTTTGAAGTGCTGTGAAAGGATGTCGTAAGAAACCAAATGCTGGTTGATTCCTTACTGTGTCTCCAGATGTTCCCTGCAGTGAGTATAAACTACCAGAACTCCAGTGCAGCGTAACAGTGACCTCTACTGTTCATTTAATTTACAGCTTTCTGACCATTTCATCTGTTCTGTCCAATGATCAGCCATGAGCGACTCTTTCTGAACAACGTCCTCCTCTACTTAATCAAGTTCACCCAGAAATGAAAAACTCATTTTATTGCAAACCCATGTGACTTTCATTCATCTTCAGAACAAAATGTAGGATTTTTTTGTGTCATCATTGTGATCAAAGGATGATATAAGTTTTATTTTCAGTGTTACACACAAAAACCAGCTCCACGCTCGTCACTGCTGTATGTGTGTGTGTGTGTGTGTGTGTGTATGAGAGTGTGTGTGTGTGTGTGTGAGAGAGAGTGTGTGTGTGTGTATGTCATGAAATCAGTCAGGCTATAATAAGCATAGAGGCCTCAATAGGCCTTTCATCCATCTACTTCTTTTGTCGGTTTTATTTGTATAGCACTTTCCACAACACACATTGTTTCAAAGCAGGTTTACGGAAAATCATAAAGTTAATGTTTATAATATCAACCTCATGCATTTACAGATTAAAGCCAGATGATAATATAGCTTGCATTCGAAAATGCTATAAACCATCAATCATCAATATCATGTGAGTATGTATACTGGTGGATATATATGTACAAACAGTGGATAACACTTTATTTTGCCCACTTTAGACATACTGTTGACTGTAAGTAACTCAGCAAGTAGCAGTCATTAGAGCATTAGTCAACTGTGTGCTTAATATCTGCTAACACTTTACTCTGATGGTCTCCCAACAGTAGGGTGGACATAATTCCCCTTTTTTTTTACGAGACATGGATTTCTGTATTGGCTCTTTTCTGTGTTCATACTTACTGAAGGTAATGATCAACGAATAACGTGCAGGCATTGTGCATAATCGACGAATCGTGGAGCATGAGAAGGTGGGATCTACGTAGAACGGTCAAAGCGATGCAAATACGCGCACGTGTTAGGTGTGTTTGTTCGACTTGAATCGCCACTGCGCAGACCGATCATTGTACGACATCTAATAACAGCGAGCGTGATTCGAAAGCATAAGGAGCCGTCTGCTCTCTATAGCTCTCGCCGGATGTCGTACAACGATCAATCTGCACAGCGCAAACCTGAATATTTTAGGCAATATAGTAATCCTGTCACGTAAAAATGGCCCATATGGTCACCCTAGCCAACAGACATTCTGTTGACCACAAACAAGTGCATGTCAACTTATTCTACTAAGCCTAACCCTAGTACTAGTATGAGTTAGTTGACATGTAGTTGCAAAGTTTCTTATAGTTTATAGAATGGCTAAAGCGAACCATCACACCATGTCCTAACTACACACGACGCGACAGAATCAATCAAATATCACAGCCAATCAGAAGCGTGTGTGGGTGGAGCCTCTCTGAAAGTGCACTATGGCTTTCAATATGGCTATAAATGCCACACAATATGATATTCAAACACTTTTAACATCAAATAAAGCACATAATCAGTACCTGAGATTATCACTGTCATATAGTTTGTATGTTGTCGTTCCAGCCGCAACGTTGCAGAAATAGAAACCATTTCTATAATAGAAATGTCGCGTGTTGCTGTCGTGGCTAGTTAGGACAAATCCTCTGATTAACATGGAAAAGATACCTTTTCGCATGCCGAGGCGTCGCTTCGTGTGTAGTTAGGACACGGTGTCAAAATAAAGCGTAACTAAATAGTTTTTTGAAACATGATGCACAGAAAGCTAACAGGTGTTTGCGTGTGTGTTTCCACAGGACTGCGCTGCCTTCGAGAAGTGCTGCACTAATGTGTGTGGCCTGCTGAGCTGTGTGGCGTCACGTTTCTCGGACGGCTCCTCGGACGACGGTCAGTCGGGGGCGGGCGTCTCGGCAGGTGGCGAGGCTAGCTGCGCCGGGTTCGAGTGCGGCCAGCAGGGGGCGGTGTGCGAGGTGTGGGAGGGCCAGCCGGTGTGTAAATGTCAGGACCACTGTGAGAGCGAGCCCAGCTTCACCTGCGCCTCCGACGGCCTCACCTACTTCAACCACTGCTACATGGACGCCGAGGCCTGCGTTCAGGGCATCTTGCTCACCGAGGTCACCTGCCGCTATCACTTGCTCGGCCCCAAGGCCAGCTCCCTGCCGCAGGACACCACGGCTCAGCCCACAGCCGCCGGCTCCGAGCCCTTCCCGCCGGTGCTCTACTCCAGCCCACAGCAGCAGGTGGTGTACCCCGGCGGCACGGCCAGCTTCCACTGCGACGCCATCGGACAACCGAGGCCCGACATCACCTGGGAGAAGCAGTCCGAGCGAGGAGAGCGCATCCTCATGCGGCCGGACCAGATGTATGGGAATGTGGTTGTGACCAACATCGGCCAGCTGGTGGTGTACAACGCCCAGGTGTGGGACGCAGGGATTTACACCTGTGTGGTGCGGAACTCCGCCGGAGCGCTGCGGGCCGATTACCCGCTGTCCGTCGTGCAGCGCTCCGGCGGCGATCTCTTCGACGACCCGGAGGCGGGTTTGCCGCTGGGCCAGCCATTCTCTCCGGCCGACTGCTGGGCCGCCGTGGAGCGGGGTGAGTGCGGCGAGCAGCGTGTGGACTGGTTCTATGATGCGGCCCGGGGCGAATGCCAGGCGTTTGCTCACGGAGGCTGCGAGGACGGCCGCAACCGCTTTGTGACGTACGAGGAGTGCCGGGCGTCGTGCCAGCGGCAGGGTCAGGGTGTGTGCTTGCTGCCGGCCGTGCAGGGCCCCTGCAAGCACTGGGAGGCACGCTGGGCCTACAACAGCCTCGCCAAGCAGTGCTTGGCCTTCGTCTATGGCGGCTGCGACGGCAACGACAACAACTTCCGCACGCGCCAAGACTGCGAAGCCAGCTGCCCGCAGCCCAAGCGGCGTCTGTGCAAACCCTGCCGGCCGCAAGGGAAGCTGCTGGCAAGCCTTTGCCGCAGCGACTTTGCCATCGTGGGTCGGCTCACCGAACTCATCGAGGAGCTGGACTCAGGAATCGCGCGGTTCCAGCTGGAGCGGGTGCTGCGCGACGAGAAGATGGGCCTGAGGCTCTTCGAGACGCAGCACCTGGAGGTTCTACTGGCGCGCATGGACTGGAGCTGCCCATGTCCCAACATCACGCAGCACCTCCAGCTCCCCCTGCTGGTGATGGGCGAGGTGCAGGACGGTACGGCCGTGATCCTGCCCCACAGCTACGTCAGACCCGTTTCTGACCGACGCCTCGGGAAGATCCATGAGCTTCTGCGCAAGAAGACTTGTGAGATGCTGCAGAGGTTCCAGGACTGACGACCCGGGTTCAGTGCGAGGACGCATGTGCACATACAGTCAAACCAACAATTATATAGACACCAGATATCTTTTTTTTTTTTTTTTTTACTAGTGGGTGCAGAACTCTACAGTTCATTTAAGGAAGCGAGGATAGCAAAATAAAGTGAACTGTGACATATTACAACCAAAAATTCTTCATACAGTGAACTACCAGTAAAATTTGGGATAAAAAATTATTCAGACACTTTGACTTGACCATGTTTTGCTTAAGTGTATTTTCTTTCATTGTTAATGTGACCTTTTTACATCACAGACTGAACAAAATTGGCCCTTTACAGGCCCACTTAGGGCTAGCCTAAGGACCCCCAGCGGGCTGCCAGTGCAGGGCCCCAGAGACTTTGCTCATTGGCAAAACACTGGCCCTTTAGCACTGGCCCTACACGGGCAGCCCTCACTATTCCCACACAGGGCCCGCACTATTAATCTACAGCAATACAGCTGTTTCACTCTAAATACTTTTCAGCTACTTTAACTTAAGTCTTTGGGAAAATCAGTTATTATACATCTGAAATGGATGCAATCGCTACAATTGTATTGTCAAAAATGTACAGTATTCAAAGGGATTTCAAATCAATGGATTTATTAAATACAAAAACATTCAATTCAGGTTAATACATCTAATTTAACACCCTGAAAGGGATTACATATTATCTATACAAATATAAAAATAATACAAATTAGCATAAAAATAAAAAATACCAAATTATTACTTTGACCTCTGCTGAAAATGTTTTGATGCTAAAGCAGGGGTAGGCAACGTCGGTCCTGGAGTGCCGCTGTCCTGTAGAGTTTAGCTCCAACCCTAATCAAACACACCTGAACAAGCTAATCAAGGTCTTCAGAATTACTAGGGCTACAAGCAGGTAAGGTTTTTTTCAGGGTTGGAGCTAAACTCTGCAGGACATCGGCACTCCAGGACCGATGTTGCCTACCCCTGTGCTAAAGTATTCACTGGCCAAGCTCACTCTTCCCCCGAGGTCCCTCAATAGTCAGCAGACGGTGGTAGCGCTCCTTTCGTCCACCTGGTCTGTCTCTTGAACTCCACAACCACACCTTTATCTCTCTCTCAACTTCAGAATCAGGAGGACTTTGCTGAAAGGAGCATTTTCAAACAGCTTCTGGAAAGCAAATCGGCCTATATCAGGGATCCTCAAATCTGGCTCATGAAACTCACTTTCCTGCGGAGTTTAGCTCCAACTTTGCTCAAACTTACCCACCTGTGATTTTCTAATGATCCTGAAGACACTGATTAGCATGCTCAGGTGTGTTTGATTAGGGTTAGAGCTAAACTCTGCAGGAAAGTGGATCCCTTTGAGGATCCATGGCCTATATGAAACAACAGGTTCTGGAAAGATCTCTTTTGGTTTGAGCCATTCCAGTTCAATTGAGTGGCAAAAAAATGGCCAGTCAATGTTAGTATTCTCCTAGTTGCATTACAGGGCTGCCGACACAAAACAAACATGGGCCCAAAGGTACAAAAGTTGATCTGGGCCCACACTGGGCCATCATTGGATTAATGTGGCCAGTCCGCTAGTGTGGTCTGCTCACAGAGAGCCTGCGGAGAGCCCAAAGCTGTGGGTTCTGCCTGAGCAAGCCTGCACTGGGCCTGTTTAGGTTTGCTGTGGCCTGGCCCTAGTCCACTGTGCCCGCAAAAACTAGCATGGGCCCCGCAGCGACATGTTTGCAGAGTTGGTAATTGGTCGACCTAAATTGGTATTATCTAATTGTGTGCTTAAATTTAACAGCTGAATAATTTTGGTTGATTGTATTCCATTACATACCTTTCAATCAAAGCTATCTGACATTATCAAGATGAATTTGTTCTGACACAGTTTAACTCTGAGTTCTTCTCATATTTTATTACCATTTTCTAAACTATAGCGAAGAAACTGTGATGATGTGAGAAATGTTGAAGGTGTCTGAATAAATTTTGGTTTGACTGTATATTCACAAGTCAAGTAACCTTTACGTATATAGTGCTTTATAGAGTACAGATTGTGTCACAGCAGCTTTACAGCATGAAACAGGAAAAAGGTGTGCCATACACTACACTGGTGACCATAAGCCTGAGACTGTGCTAGTTCTCACATATCATTCCTCATGTTCAGATCTGCCATGCTGACGATGCAAACCGCCAAAGTGTGCAAAAAGAGGTGCAAACTCTCATTGCATCATTAATGCAGTACATTTGAATGGCGGAGGGGCTGATTGTCAGTGAATAATGAATAATTCAGAGCATAGTTCTGTTTCTTACAAAAAACAAAATACAACTTGAAATACAGTGCTTGACTGTTATGATACGTGCATGAGCTTTTGGAGCTTGATGGTCACATGATGGATTTAAAGTCATATGGTTGAGGGAATGATGATGGCACTTTCATTTTTTGTGGTGTACAGTTCCTTAAATATTGTTCCTGCAGTGCAGTATTGCATTTTTATGTATTTATTTTCATATTTCCTATTAGTTTATTAGATTTCTATAATCAATAATTGTTTATATAATTCTCATTGTTCATATAAACGATAAAAATGTTGTTCTACGTAAAAAGTAACAGCAAAAAGTTACTTTTTTTCACATGTTCTTCAATAAAAAAGTTTAACGTAACCTCATCTTTGATGTTTTGGCTCTTTTATGTTACACTGCTTCTGTATTTCCTCACTTTTATAGCAACTTACACAAAAGCATCTGCTAAACACTTACTGTCCATGATGTGCATTCATTATTCAAAGCAGTAGCATCATACCGATCGATTATCAGATTATTAGGGGTACACGCGTTTTTGTAGTTTCAGAAGGAAGTGTGGAGAAAATAAGGCAAAAGGCACAGCTCTGTTTCTGGGGGTAAACATTATCACTCAGCCTTTTCATTGAAAGCATTTTTTACCACAATGCCTTGGTTCCCTTTTTCTGATCCAGTGTGTGAGTTTGTGTGTTAAGGTTTGTGTGGATCTGTGTTGCACAATGTCCAAGTTTGAGACAAGTGGAACTTGCTAAGAAACATCCATGTGAGTGTGTGTGTTAAATACACCCTTCCTGCGATGTACACTGATGTTTAGATCATATCTCTGTTTGTCAGTGATGAGTATTATTGCAAACATCATGATTGAATTCATGGACACACTGCTGCTGTTAGATCTGTAAGAAACACACACTCACACACACGCCCTGCGAGGGTGAGAAACGCCGTGTTAAGGAGGAAATGAGTATGTCATGAAGAAATGAACAGGAAGATGTTTGTTACACAGACGAGCAGCAGCAGGATGGAGGCGCTCGGCTTGATTCTCTTCATGTGGGGTAAGAGATGCCCTCAAATATTCACACGACTCAGAAATACATCAGTTTGCTCATTTTCATTGTAGGTTTTGCATTAGTTTGTAGTCATTATAATTCGTTTTTTATAAAACAACTGAAGGCTGATGTGTTCATTTAGATCAGCGTGCGTGTGTTTGTGTGTGCGTGTGTGTGTGTGTGTGTGTGTGTGTGTGTGTGTGTGAGCGAGAGGGGAGGGTGAGAGAGAGACTTACATTCCAAATTTACATTAATGTTTATGTTAAGTTGAGTGATGGAACTCAGTGCTGTGTGTGCGGTGGGAACAGGGTGTGGTGGTTTGGTGGCTTTATATGTGACAGGAACTCACTCAAACACACCCACACACACACTGCTCTTCTCTTGATGTTGCAGCATGTTGATGGTTGTGATTGTTTCGTTAGTTTAATGTGAGGCTGCAGATGAATGATGCTGATGTCTGTCTGTGCACATGTCCAGGTAGAAACACACACACACACACACACACACACACACACACACACACACACACTGAATCTCCAGAACCAGAATGAATGTCTATGCTGGTCATCCAGTTTGATTGATGCAGTGCTGCTGGTTGAATCCTGATGGACACCAGCTTCAGACAATTGCGTTGGTTTCAGCATCTCATGAAACGCTGACAAACAGGAAGAGAAACCATAGAGAATCATTTAGAAAGAGTGAGGCAGAAGTCTCAGAAGCATCTCCTGACATCTCAACTGTGTCTCTGGCTTCTCCAGCGTCTCTTTCAGAAGCCTTCAACATCGACACTGAACATCCACTGAGATTTAACGGCACGCCGGAAGATTTCTTTGGTTACAGCGTTTATCAGACGGAGTTTGGAAGCAGGAAGCAGTGAGTCACACACACACACACACACACACACTGGTGTGTTTGTGCCAGTCTGGTGTGTCCCCAGCTAACAGAATTTTGTCATAAGAACGTTCTCCAAATATTGAGTGTTGGTTCTGGGAACATAAAAAATGTCCAGTTTTCTTGACGTTAGAGGAACGTTTTTAAAAGGTATGATGTTCCTCAAACGTTCTTTCAACTTAATTTTTGATTTAAAATTCGACATTCTAGGAATGTTGATTTGTAACATTCCAAGAACATAAAAATATCCAGTTTTCTTAATGTTAGTAGAATGTTATTTAAAGGTTAGTATGATGTTCCTGAAACATCCTTTCAATCATTCAAACACCTGCTGTGAACAAGCACTGAAAGAAAGAGAAATAAGAACACAAACTACAGCTTTCTCCAGCCACAGCCTTAGATGAACTCTCTCTCTCTTTCGGCTTATTCCCTTTTTATCAGGATTAAACAACTCCACAAACAGCATTACCAGCTTAAATTATTACTAACCAGACTGATTTTATTTCTGTCAGACGTCTACAGAAGTTCTTATTGAGAATTAACAGAGATTTAAATGTGGACGTCTTATAGAAAATGTTTCATTTGATGTCACCATTATGGAGATCAGTGCTTGCTTTAGTTGGACCCTTGACTTTTGTTGAGTTGCTTCTTTTGTAGCAATTGCAGGTGTTTTCAGAAAACATTTCTGCATTGATAAAATAGCTCAACATGTCTGTTTTAATAACAGGCAAATGACTGCAAGGCAAGTATATTTATATAGCACATTTCATACACAGTGGTAATTCAACTACTTTACATAAAAGGAAGTGAATTAGTCATTAAAAATAATAATAATAATAATCACAACAATAAAAACAAGGAATTAAAAAAATAATAATCACAACAATAAAAACAAGGAAATTATATAAAAATTTATTTAAAATGAATTTAAAACAGTTAAGAATAGAAAATGATTATACATAGTGCAGTCAGTTCGGATGTAGCACAGTGCTCATTCAACAAATGCGCAGCTAAACAGGTGAGTTTTGAGTCTGGATTTAAATGTGGCTAATGTTTTAGCACATCTGATCTCTTCTGGAAGCTGGTTCCAGCTGCGGGCGGCATAATAGCTAAAAGCAGACTCCCCTTGTTTTGTGTGAAGCCTTGGTATTTCTAACTGACTCGATCCTAATGATCTGAGTGGTCTGTTAGGTTTATATTCAGTGAGCATATCTGCAATATATTTAGGTCCTAGGCCATTGAGTGACTTATAAACGAGTAAAAGAACTTTAAAATCAATCCTAAATGTAACTGGAAGCCAGTGTAAGGACCTGAGGACTGGTGTGATATGCTCAGATTTTCTGGTTCTAGTCAGAATCCTGGCAGCAGCATTCTGGATGAGCTGCAGCTGTCTAATGGTCTTCTTGGGAAGGAGACCATTACAATAATCCACCCTGCTGGCGATAAAGGCATGAACAAGTTTCTCCAAGTCTTGACTGGAAACAAAACATCTAATTCTTGCAATGTTTTTGAGATGATAGTATGCTGATTTAGTTACATGACTACTAAAACTAAGGTCTGTCTCCAGAATCACCCCAAGATTTTTGACTTGATTTTTAGTTGTTTGACCCCTAGAGACAAGGTATGCATTCACCTTGAGAACTTCTTCTTTGTTTCCAAATGCAATGACTTCAGTTTTCTCCTTGTTTAACTGAAGAAAGTTCTGGCACATCCAACTGTTAATTTCATCAATGCATTGGCAGAGGCAGTCAATGGGGCTATAGTCATTTGGAGATAAGGCTAGGTAAATCTGGGTATCATCAGCATAGCTGTGATAGGCAATTTGGTTCTTTTTCATTTTTTGACTTAGTGTGAGCATATACAGGCTAAACAAGAGCGGTGCAAGAATTGAGCCTTGTGGGACTCCGCATGTCATGGACGTCCACTTAGACTTATGCTCTCTTATACTCACATAATAACCTCTCCCTTCTAAGTATGACCTGAACCATTTGAGTTCCATCCCAGAAAGCCCGACCCAGTTTTCCAGTCTCTCTAGAAGTATGTTTTGATCGACAGTGTCAACCGCAGCACTAAGATCTAGTAGTACCAGTACTGATATTTTGCCAGAATCAGAATTAAAGCGAATATCATTTATTATCTTAATGAGTGCTGTTTCTGTGCTGTGATGCGCTCGGAAACCAGATTGAAAATTGTCCAGGTATCCATTTGAGTTTAAGTAGTTGTTCAGCTGATTAAAAATGACCTTTTCAATAATCTTACCTATGAAAGGAAGATTTGATATTGGTCTATAGTTGTTCAACATGATGTTATCAAGATTGTGCTTTTTCAGAAGGGGCTTAACAACTGCAGTTTTCAGGGAGTTTGGAAAAGTCACAGAAAGAAGTGAGGTGTTCACCACTTATAAGAGATCTGCTTCTAAACTGTTAAGCACACTTTTGAAAAAAGATGTGGGAAGTGTGTCAAGATAGCAGGTTGACGATTTAAGATGCTGTACTATTTCTTCCAAAATTTTGCTATCAATTGCTTCAAAAACAGACATAGTCACTGTGGGACCTCTGCATAACTTGAGGATGTGCCAATCTCCTTTCTGATATTATTTATCTTCTCAGAAATGAAGGAAGCAAACTCATTGCATTTGCTGTCAGAGATCATTTCACTGGGAATCTGACTTGGGGGGTTTGTCAGTCTCTCAACAGTGGCAAAAAGAGTGCGAGTGTTGTTTAAGTTACTGTTTATAAGGTTTGAGAAGAAGGTCTGTCTAGCTGTGGCTAGTTCCACATTGAAAGCATGAAGGCTGTTTTTATAGATGCTATAGTGAATTTCGAGTTTCGTCTTCCACCACATCCGCTCAGCTTTTCTGCATTGTCTTTTCATACTCTGAACTGCTGTTGATTTTTTCCAAGATGATTTTTGTCTACCAGTCTTCTCACTGACCTTTATCGGAGCAATATCATCAATAACATTCTTAACTTTTGAGTTTAATGAATCCAGGAGAAGATCAACAGAGTCTGCAGAAATGCTTGGTGTTAAAGATATTGCCTTCATAAATAGCGCACTAGTGTTCAAATTAATACATCTCTTTCTGACAGAGACAGATCTAGATTCAGTGGTGACAGAGATCAATATATCAAAGAAAATACAGAAGTGATTAGATAGTGCTACATCCTTAATAACAATGGATGAAATTTTTAGACCTCTACTGATGAGTAAATCTAGAGTGTGTCCACGATTGTGTGTGGGTCCATGCACATGCTGAATCAGGTCAAAAGTGTTTAAAACAGTTATAATTTATTTTGTAGTTTTGATTTCTGCATTATCTATGTGAATATTAAAATCCCCTGCAATAGCAAAACAGTCAAACTCTGAGGAAATCATTGATAACAGTTCTGTGAACTCTTCAACAAAGGCTGGAGAGTATTTTGGAGGCCTGTAAATGATGATAAACAGAATGCGTGGAGCACCTTTCAGCACAATACCTAGATATTCAAAAGACAAGTACTGACCAAATGACACTTGCTTGCATTGATAAACATCTTTAAACAGAGCAGCTACACCTCCACCTCTCCTAACAGTCCTGCAAACACTTATAAAATTAAAGATAGGAGGGGCTGTTTCAGCGAGGACTGTTGAGAATTGCAGTTTTGAATAGAATTGAGCACTGCAGCTGTCTTCTAGCCATGTTTCATTTAGAAACATAAAATCCAGGTTGTTTGTGGTTATTAAGTCATTGATCAGAAATGATTTATTTTTTAGTGAGCGAATGTTTAAAAATGCTAACTTGATGGAATTACATTTAGTCTCTACAGCAATCTTAGATTGATGCATTACAGGCCGCAGATTAGATGGGTCAGCCGTACGGCTTGAGAAGGCCTTAGACGTTCTATCATGTGATAAAACAGAAGTAGAGAAGGCTACAGGCACACTGGGTTCCCGCTTGTTCTGTAAACATTTGTGAAAGTTGCTGCTACCATAGCGGGGACCCGACACATATCACTGAGAGCTGTTATCAGTTGTTTTTGGTTCACCTACAGCCGATGGAGGAGGGTTTGGGCCCTGACATTGTGGCAGTGGTCGGAGAGCTCTCACAGGAGGAGGAGGGCAAGCTGGGCCCACAGGCTTTGGTGGTTGTGAGGCCCGCCGTTTTTTAGTTGACATCTGGGGGCTTGCAGCAAAAGAGTGGGAGAGTTTGGTCCCTGCATACACCAGCTCCTCCATTTTCTGTGAGAAGCTTAGAAGTGGAGATGCTGGAGAGAGGGATAATGTGTCTGGTGAGATGGGGCTCTGGCTCTGGTGTTTCCGGTGGCTGTGATGTGTTGTCCTGGCTTACCAGGCTGTTTTCCAGAGAGTCGTCCTTGGGTGCTGAGTCTTGGAGCTGTTGTAATACGTCACAATTGGTCTGTGATGAGCTCTGTGGACAGGGCTCAGCCGGGATAGTTTCCATGAGCAATGCTTGTTGTGGCTGCGTGGTGTTATCAATGTCCTTGTGGGATGTGTCAACCACATAATGACTCGGAAGCTGATATGAAGTCCTGTGGTCACTCATATTCTGTCCAGATGTATGTGTGAGTGGATTGGCACACACTACTGAAGGATGACGGAGGGAGAAATAGATATTGTCCTTCATCACTCTTGCACCAAGTTTGTTTGGGTGCATTAAAGTGGTTTAAATATCTCAACCAATGTGAAAAGAAGTAACTTGTAACACTGTTGTTGCACTTCAGATGCTGAATGTTGATGTTTGGGAGTGTATAAATACTATCGTCATTAACTTTTTTTAAAAACATCTTTTGTGTCATTTATACGCTCACAGGCATCAACATTCAGCATATAAAACATAACAATGGTGACATGCTTCATGCCAGCATACAAAACACATTCATGGCTCCCAGCATTTTTTTTTGTGATTGCCACCATTGTTGAGGTTTGTATGATGAGTACTGATGTCTAAGTGTGTTTTATTAAACTTTTAACTAGTTTTGGACAATCTTACATAAATCATTGAAGTGTTACAAATTATTATACTTTTATTCACATTTGAGTTTATTACTTCCTTCTCATATAACATTTCAATTCCAAAAGTAAGCAAAACAACATAAAAGGCAGTTGTCTAACTACTTTTAGTCATTTGCCTGCTATTAAAACAGACACGCTGAACTGTTTTATCAATGCAGAAATGTTTTCTGAAAACACCTGCAATTGCTGCAAAAGAAACAACTCAACAAAAGTCAAGGGTCAAGAGCCCAACTAAAGCAAACATTGATCTACATGATGGTGACCTCAAACGAAAAAAATTCAATAAGACATCAACATCTAAATCTCTGTTAATTCTCAATAAGAACTTCTGTAGACGTCTGACAGAAATAAAGTCAATATCTGGTTAGTAATAACTGAAGCTGGTAATGCTGTTTGTGGAGTTGTTTAATCAGATCTTGAGAGATTTACTGTCTTTTATAATCAGTTCATCTAAGGCCGTGGCTGAAGAAAGTTGTAGTTTGTGTTCTTATTTCTCTTTCTTTCAGTGCTTGTTCACAGCAGGTGTTTGAATGACTGAACGAATGGTTCAGGAACATCATACTAACCTTTAAATAACATTCTACTAACATTAAGAAAACTAGATATTTTTATGTTCTTGAAATGTTACAAATCAACGTTCTATGAATGTTGAATTTTAAATCAAAATGAAGTTGAAAGAACGTTTGAGGAACATCATACCTTTTAAAAACGTTCCTCTAACGTCAAGAAAACTGGACATTTTTTATGTTCCCGGAATCAACACATTATTTGGAGAACGTTCTTATAACAAAATTCTGTTAGCTGTGTCTGATTGATTGTGCGGTGTGTATGTGTTTCTCAGGATCATTGTTGGAGCTCCATTACAAGGGAATGGAACAGGGGAGATGTACAGCTGCTCTGCAGATCTGCATTCCTGCAAACGGCTGCAGTGGCCAGGTATCATCTATCAGTGACTGCTGTGAACTTTCACTGCTTTAATACTGAGCTGATGATGTTCTGCTGGCCTTTGACAGGTTCAGAGAGCGTCCGCTTCTTCGGCATGTCTGCTGCTGCATCGTCTGCTGCTCTGACTGTAAGTTCACTGTCTCTGATGGTCAAACTCCTTCATGACATGCTAATGATGTGTGTGTGTTTCTCAGAGCTGCAGTCCGTATTTTCCTCATGAGTGTGATGGAAACTCCTATCTGAACGGTGTTTGCTACCAGTTCAACAGCAGCTTACAGATCATCTCCAACTTCACCGCCGCTTACCAAGGTCTGACGAGTCTCTCACAAAAACCAAGACTTAAGTTTAACAATCTCAGACTTCAATAGTTCTGTCGAGTCTCTCACACAAGCCAAGACTTAAGTATAACAATTTCAGTCTTCAATAGTTCTGACGAGTCTCTCACACAAACCAATACTTTAGTTTAACAATCTCAGACTCCAATAGTTCTGACGAGTCTCTCACACAAACCAAGACTTAAGTTTAACATTCTCAGACTTCAATAGTTCTGACGAGTCTCTCACACAAACCTAGACTTAAGTTTAACATTCTCAGACTTCAATAGTTCTGACGAGTCTCTCACATAAACCAAGACTTAAGTTTAACATTCTCAGACTTCAATAGTTCTGACGAGTCTCTCACACAAACCAAGACTTTAGTTTAACAATTTCAGACTTCAATAGTTCTGACGCGTCTCTCACACAAACCAAGACTTTAGTTTAACAATCTCAGACTCCAATAGTTCTGAGGAGTCTCACACACAAACCAAGACTTAAGTTTAACAATCTCAGACTTCAATAGTTCTGACGAGTCTCACACACAAACCAAGACTTAAGTTTAATAATCTCACACTTCAATAGATCTGACGAGTCTCTCACACAAACCAAGACTTAAGTTTAACAATCTCAGACTTCAATAGTTCTGACGAGTCTCTCAAACAAACCAAGACTTAAGTCTAACAATAGTTCTGACGAGTCTCACCCAAACCAAGACTTAAGTTTAACAATCTCAGACTTCAATAGTTCTGACGAGTCTCTCACACAAACCTAGACTTAAGTTTAACAGTCTCAGACTTCAATAGTTCTGACGAGTCTCTCACACACACCAAGACTTATGTTTAATAATCTCAGACTTCAATAGTTCTGACGAGTCTCTCACACAAACCAAGACTTAAGTTTAACAATCTCAGACTTCAATAGTTCTGATGAGTCTCTCACACAAACCAAGACTTAAGTTTAACAATCTCAGACTTCAATAGTTCTGACTAGTCTCTCACACAAACCAAGACTTAAGTTTAACAATCTCAGACTTCAATAGTTCTGACGAGTCTCTCACACAAACCAAGACTTAAGTTTAACAATCTCAGACTTCAATAGTTCTGACTAGTCTCTCACACAAACCAAGATTTAAGTTTAACAATCTCAGACTTCAATAGTTCTGACGAGTCTCTCACACAAACCAAGATTTAAGTTTAACAATCTCAGACTTCAATAGTTCTGAGGAGTCTCTCACACAAACCAAGACTTAAGTTTAACAATCTCAGACTTCAATAGTTCTGACGAGTCTCTCACACAAACCAAGACTTAAGTTTAAAGGGTTAGTTCACCAAAAAATGAAAATTCTGTCACGAATTACTTCGTTCCAAACCCGTAAGACCTTCATTCATCTTCGGAACACAAATTAAGATATTTTTGATTGAATCCGAGAGCTCTCTGACCCTCCATAGACAGCAAGGGTCCTTACACGATCAAGGTCCAGAAACGTAGCAAGGAGATCGGTAAAATAATCCATGTGACATCAGGGTTTCAACCGTAATTTTACGAAGCTACGAGAATACTTTTTGTTGAACCCCCCCCAAAAAACGACTTTATTCAAATTCGTCTCCTCCGTGTCACCCTAGCGCCATTTTGGAGAATATCTACTGGACTCAAACAGCCGTGTGGCGCAGCTGACACAGAATAGCATACATTGTTTACATCAAGCTGGTTTATTTTATTTAATTTGGAGGTATAATTTTTGACAACTCAATTAAAGATTAAAGACATGATATTACGTTATATACTTGTATAACAAATATGGATTTGGTTTGATTGCTAAATAAAGTAACAGCAGAGTTTGTGTATGCTGTGATGTTTCTGCAGAATGCACCAAGAGAGAAGTCAATCTGGTGTTTCTCTTTGACGGATCCAGCAGTAAAAACACCTGAGTTTGAATTGAACAAATACTTCATTAAAGATGTTATGAGAAAACTTTCAAACTCTTCCATAAAGGTAAAACAATCCATCAGCTATGAATTTGGAAACATCAATATTTAATAGTTCATAAGATAAATACTGTAGTGTGTAATGAGGTGTGAACATGGTATCTAGTGATGTTAATGTTGTTGTTTGTCATCTTTCTGTGTGTCAGTTTGCTGCTGTCCAGTTTTCAAAAGACATACGGACTGTGTTTGACTTCAATGATTATCAGAACGGCTTCGCTGAAGAGAAACTCATGAAAGAGAAACACATGCAATCTCTCACAAACACATATCGAGCAATCACCTACGTTCTGTGAGTGAAACTCTCATATGATTATTTATTATACACTGAATTTACAATTTAAGAAAAAAACTTGAAATGAACATAGTTGAAAATGAATATGGTTCATAATACGGTTGTAATTTTACTCAATGTTTTTGGACTGTTAAACACTTTCGCTGAAGTTTGACTTATTTTATTCTATAAATTAGAAGTTAAAAACACATTGGTCTAGAAACTACGGAAGCACATTGACATTGAGGCTGAAAGCTGTTCAAATGTCATAATATCTGATTTATTATATCACCAGAAAGAATCTGCTGAATAACGTGTCGTCTGGAGCCAATCTCAAAGCTCAGAAAGCTCTGGTGATCATCACAGATGGAGACCCCAGTGATAACGATGATAATAATGTCCTCAGCAGATGTGAAGAGCAAAATATCCTCCGTTACATCATCGGGGTGAGTTTCCTTAAAGCTCTGGCATGTCATTTACATTGTATGTTCAGATAGTTTGGTGATTTGGTGTTGCTAGTCATGAAGAAATGACACACTTCACACTGTTGTTCAGGTGGGAAACCTTGATTTAACTAAACTCACTCAGCTGGCATCAGAACCAAAACACAACAACACCTTCAAAATTCATAACTACAGTGGACTCAAAGGACTTCTTGACAACCTGCAAAAAAAGATCTACAACATTGAAGGTAAAATGCAAACATGAGGAAAATGGAATAAAAGCAGCTAATGACGAATCCACTGACAAAGTTTTTTCCTTCTGTGTTTCAGGGTCAAAGGAAGCAGACGGCAGAGACAGACAGAAAGAGTTATCACAGAGTGGATTCAGTGTCATCTACCAGGAGGTAAGAGAAATGTCACATATCACAAAAAAAGAAAGAAAAAGTAATGCATTAAAACACATCACAAACAATCAATTTCAGATGTACCAAATCTGCAAATATAATGTGTTTTAACTTTGGTTACACTTATTTCTGAAAACATACTGTATAATGTATTACATCATGAATACCTTTATAAAGCATTGTAAATAAAGGCATCAAGTAAAGTTTAAAAGTTAAAGTTCCCACAAAAAAAAGAAAAAAAAAATGTCACATATAAAGTAATCAATTATTATTTACATTAAGGAATAGTTCATGTAATTACATAAAAGCAGATTTTGTGATTTGTGCACTATATAGTCTTCGAAATTAAAAATATTCCCCTCTCAAAATCTCAATGCTGCTGATGATATAGTTCATGGTAACATGAATGAATTTAAATGTTTAATGAAGGACATATTGTTTATGATACAATCCAGTGATCAATGCTAGGTTGCCACTTGATGTAAAATCTGGTTCCTGAAGTAAAACCAGACCACCACTTATCTGGTTTATTTGCTGCTAAACATCAAAAACTTTCAAACATCTTTCAAAGATTCAATGTCACTGCCAGCTGTTTCTCAGCTGATGGGAAGGACAGTTTTTACCCCTCTCCATTATTGTGTATAATAAACCAATGCTGAAGCTGCTGTGTTTGCTCCAGGACTCTGTGATCGTGGGTTCGGTCGGATCAAATGAGTGGCGTGGATCTCTGTATGAAGTGACGGGATCAGGATCTGAGTTCAGAGAGACAGAGATCATCGATCCAGCTGTAAATAAAGACTCGTATATGGGTATGTTGGAGAGTTTGTTTGTTCCTTGTGTGATGTGAAGAGCTTGTGTGTGTTTTAATGAGGCTGATGATGTTCAGGTTACTCTACTGTGCTGGGAATGAGAAACGGCGTCTCTCTTCTGTTCTCTGGAGCGCCGCGGGCCGAACACACGGGTCTGGTGACCCTCTTCACCAAGAACCAAAACACATGGACAGTGACGAGGAACATCAGCGGAGAACAAGTCAGTGATGAAAAACCTCAGACACAATATTAACCCTCTTCATCAGTGAGACCAGGGGCTCCCAAACCTACAGTCCACTGAGAAGATCAGCAGACCCTTCAAACCACACACACTCTCATGAGATTCAGTGTTTCACCAAAAACAAACAAACAACAAGCATTCCACTTAAAATATAGACTCTGCAATGCCATATCCAACACAGAAATTAGTAAAATAAGTCTACAAAGACCTCATTAATTTCTAGCCAGTGTTGTGTGACATTGTCTTTGTGAAGCAGAACGTGTTGTTTTCATATTTCATCTGTGAAGATCAGGCTATAAAAGTATATGTTACAATGCAATTCCATTTATTTTGATTGATTTCTGTCCTCAGATTGGCTCATATTTCGGAGCGTCTCTGAGTCTGTTGGATGTGGACTCTGATGGAGACTCAGATTTCCTTCTGGTCGGAGCTCCATTATTTTACCAGTCTCAGCCAAGGGCTGAAGGGAGGCTGTACATCTACGATTTATCAGAGCAGGTACGCACAAATTCAACACTGTTATTATGATGTTCTTCATGAACAAGCTTCAGGGGAACTGGAACTGGAAGACTGCTAGTCGTCACCATTGTGTTACTCCATTGGGATTGCTGCTGTAATTGGTTCCTATGATGTGAAAGTTGTGGAAATTGTTCTGGTGCTGGTCATGTTCTGTTCACTTTCGCTCTCTGTAGTATTTTCAGAAGACACTGAATGTGAGCAAATCCACCACAGGCAGGTTTGCTGCATCTGTGGCTTCACTAAAGGACCTGAATGGGGACAGTCTGTCAGATGTGGCGGTCGGGGCGCCGCTGGAGAATGAAGGAGTTGTCTACATCTATCTGGGTGACAGGACATATGGCATAAACCCTGAACACGCTCAGGTGAGAGTTTGCTGTGCTTCCCTCAAACCCAAACTCTGTGTTTGTGCCCATATTTAAGAATATGTTCCCAGATAAACAGACAGAGACAATGCTGAGCCGCTGTGACACAGTAGATCTGTTTGTGTGTGTGTTTAGCGGATCCCAGCGCGGTCGGTTCTGTCCGGTCTGCAGCAGTTCGGAGTGTCTCTGTCCGTCAGATGGACATGAATGATGATAATCTGACAGATATTGTGATCGGAGCACAGGGAGGGATCGTCCTGCTCAAGTACGTCATTCTTTAGTTTGAAGAATAAAATCTATTAGGTGCCAAACTGCCGAATTTATCACATTATTAATAAGCAACCTCTTTACCACATCAGTGATCTAGCTGATTAGTCTCATTGTCCAGTATTGAGAGCTATTGACTCTTTTCTCTCTTCTCAGGGCTCGGCCTGTGATGTCTGTATCTGTGCAGCTCAGTTTCAGTCCAAAGGACATCAGCTTGAACTATTTTGAATGTCCGAGTGGCAACACATTTAAAGCATTTGATCTCACATCATGTTTCACAGTGAACGAGCGCACCAGCAGCACAGGTAACATCAATAAAGTTCCAGAGAGTCTTTCAGTGCCAATAGCCTTGTGGGCAGCATGACGACATACAGCACTGTTGTGCTACGGGTGTCCTGAGTTTGAATCCTGACTCAAGGACCTTTCCTGATCGCATCCCCCTATCTCTCTCCCACTTTGCTTCCTGTCAGTTCTGATCTGTCCTATCGTAATAAAAGGCGAAAATGCCAAAAATAAATCTTTAAATAAAGTTTCAGAGAGTCTCTCTGTCATATGAAGAATCTGGCCTCCATGTCTTACCCTCTCGTGTCTCTCAGGATCTTTGGAGAAGAAGCTGAATGTTTCTCTGAATCTGAATGTGGACGTGGTACGAAAAATGAGTCGAGGATTCTTCGATCCGATGGATTCGTCGTCCAGGACTCTGCAGCAGTCCGTCCTGCTGGATTCTGGGTCCTCCTGTTTTAACTTCTCCATCTTCATGATGGTACGTGTCATCTATCACAGCTCCAGCCAATCACAGAACTTCGGTCTGACGGTGAACGTTGTGTTTTTTCAGCGCTGCATTGCAGACACAGTCTCTCCTCTGAAGATACGAATTCATTTCTCACAAACTGAGATGTTGTCTGGAAACTATATGGCTGTTCTTGACATCCACAGCAGGATGGAGGAGTATGTCGAGGTGACTCTACAAATATCAGATTTTACTCTGATATTCAGTGTCAGTCAACTCTAAGATTCTTCAGCTTTACTGTACAAAGTTTCTGCAACATTCAAAAGCTCAGTAAAAGTTTTTCTTTTGTTTGCAACTAGGTGCCATTTCAAAGGAACTGTAATTCAAACAACAGCTGTGTGGCCGATCTGAAGCTGAACTTCAGTTTTAGGTGAGAAACAACTGATAAATAAATTAGACATGATGTTAATGTGAAATATGATTGTAAATGCTTCTGAATACAGCCTTCACCAGGTTTTGGTTTTCTATTGAAATGATGGTTTGTTCTGCAGGAACGACACATTAGTGGTGGTGAATCAAGCTCATTTCAACATCCGCGTATCACTGGCAAACCCAGGCGACGACTCCTTCAACACCAGCATAGTGCTGCATTACCCAGAAGGCCTCTCACTCTCAAAATTTGAGGCCATTAAGGTACTGCTGTCTGCATGTCAAACTAAAGAGTGTCAAAAACTTTTAAAAATCCTCCTCAAGTTTCAAGTTTCAAGTTTTATTTGTCACATACAAGACTATACAGAGAGTGTATAACCAGCAGTGAAATGTGAGTCAGGTCTGCTCCATGGACAGTGCAAATATTGTAGAATACAACATAAGAGAAGTAAACATAAAATAAAATGAATAAAAAATAAGATATAAAGAACAAAATATAAAATATAAAAGAATGTGCATGACAGTATGCTGTAGAATTAAATATTAAGATAAGCATGACTGTACAAGAGAGGAATGTGCAAACAGGTTGTACATGGTTGACATGTAGCAGCAATTTTATTTATCTCAAAAAAAAAATAAAAAAATAAGATAATAAGATACCAAGACACAGAAAGTGTTGTGTGCAAATGACACTGTCAGTATGAGGTAGAGAATAATGAATATCTTACTGATTGTGAGTGATTAGTAAGTGAAGTCATCATGATGTTAAGAGGCTGAGTTTGAGTTCAGGAGTCTGATGGCCTGGGGGAAGAAACTCCTCCTAAGTCTCTCAGTTTTTGCCATCAGGCAGCGGAAGCGCTTACCAGATGGTAGCAAAGTGAAAAGACAGTTACCGGGGTGATTTGAGTCCTTGGTGATTTTGACAGCTCTGCTTCTGCAGCGTTTGAGGTAGATGTCCTGCAGAGAGGGGAGAGCAGACCCTGAGATGCGCTCAGCTAAGCGCACAACTCTCTGCAAGGCTTTGCAGTCTTGACTGGAGCTGTTTCCATACTACACTGAGCTGCACTGAGTCAATACACTTTCTATGCCCCTGAATAGAAAGTTTTCAGGATTGTTGGAGAGACCCTGAATTTCCTCAGTTGTCGCAGATGGTACAGTCTTTGCCTGGCTTTCTTAACCTGTTTTGAATGTGTGCAGTCCAAGTCGGGTCCTCTGATACCCCTTTTCCACCAAGGCAGTTCCAGTGCTGGTTCGGAGCCAGAGCCTAGTTTCAGACCGGTTCTTTGTCTTTCGACACACAAAGCACCAGCTCCGAACCAGGAAAAGCGGTTCGTAAGTAGCACCAAAACATTGCTGGGCTAGAAGGAAGAACCGCTTGCGTCAGGGGCTGGGGGCGGGGTTACCGTGAACAACAAGACGAAAGAAACTGTGGACCGCCATATTTGAAATAGCAGCTAAACACGGACACGTTGGATTCGCCGTGTTTGGATGCCGATGTAGATTCGCAAAGCCATGAACGTCAATAACAACACAACGTCCGCCATTGTTTATAGTTTGTTTAGGCTTGTTCGGGATGGATCGGCGCTACGCGGACCGTTCGGTGCGAGGCATCGGGGTGCTGCGGGAGCGACTGGAAAGCTGACGGCTCTTTATGCTTTTGGATCGCTCTCGCGGTGCTTTGGTGTGTTGTGTGCCGATCGATCTGAGTGGCGCGATGCACCTCGAACAAGTCTGTTGTGTTTGGCGCTGCCGCGCTAGTGAAACGAAACATGAAACGTATTCAGTGACGTAAGTCCTGGCTCTGTATTGGCTCTCTAGCCAGTGGAAAAGCAACCGGTTCTTAAAGGGCTCGTGAGTCGAACCAACTAAGAACTGGCAGTAGCACTGGCTCTGAACTAGCACCTGGTTCCTGCTGGTGGAAAGGGGGTATGAGATGTTTACACCGAGGTACTTGAAGCTGCTTACCCTCTCCACAGGGGTCCCACTGATCATAAGAGGAGTGTAGGGCAGCAGGTGTCTCTTTCACACCTGCTACAAAGACTCACATTTCACTGCTGGTTAATACTCTCTGTATAATCGTGTATGTGACAAATAAATCTTGAACTTTCTGAAGTCCACAATCAGCTCTTTAGTTTTGCTCACATTCAGAGAGAGACAGTTGACCATGATGTAAGTCTCTCCACCTCATCCAAGTATGCGGTCTCATCATTGTTGGAAATGAGGCCCAGAACCACAGTATCATCAGCAAATTTGATAATAGATGTGGATCTGTGAGAGGACACGCAGTCGTGTGTGTAGAGAGAGTAGAGCAGGGGACTCAGGACACAACCCTGCGGGGCTCCTACGTTCAGGGTGATGGAGTTTGAGGTGAACTGGCCTACCTTCACCACTTGAGGTCTGCTGGTGAGGAAATCTTGAATCCAGTCACAGAATGAAGAGTTTAGGCCGAGGTCTGTGAGTTTAGAAGCCAACTTGATGGGGACTATGGTGTTGAAAACTGAGCTATAGTCTATGAATAGCAGCCTTGCAAAGTTCCTATTGCTGCTGTCAATGTGTGTGAGGGAGGAGTGGAGGATGTGAGAGATGGCATCATCAGTAGATCTATTGGGGCGATAGGCAAACTGAAGAGGGTCCAAAGTAACAGGGATGGAGGAGCTAATGTAGCTCTTAACAAGTCTCTCAAAAACCTTCATGACTATTGATGTGAGGGCCACTGGAAGATAGTCATTCAGGCAAGAGGGTTTATTGTTCTTAGGCACAGGGATGATGATGGATTTTTTAAAGGAGGTGGGAACCACAGAGGTAGCAAGGGACTCATTGAAGATAGAAGTGAACAAACCAGCATGCTGATCAGTGCAGGACCTCAGGACACGGCCAGTAATCCCGTCAGGTCCGGCCGCTTTCCTGACATACACTCTCTTTAGTGACCTCCGAACCTCGTCCTCCAACACGGTGATCACATGATTATCGCTTCTCTGCCTGCTGCTTCCTGACGCGCTGCTCGGCAGAGCTCGGCCGCGCTGCTGCCATTGCATTCAAAGCGGCCGTAGAAGGTGTTTAATTTGTCGGCCAGCAACGGATCTGCTCTCACCTCCACGGAGGATTTGTTTCCAAAGGCACAGATGGTCCTTAGTCCCTGCCACATGCGTCGATAGTCATTGAGCTGAAAATGAGACTCAATTCTCTCCCTGTATCTGAGTTTGGCGGCTCTTTCTGCACATTGGAGAGCATAACACGATGCTTTATACTCGCTCATATTCCCAGACAAAAGAGTCTCATTGTATGCGGCAGTGCGTTTGTTAACCGCATCACGGATTGTTCTGTCCACCCACGGTTTCTGATTTGGGAAGGTCCTTACAGTAATCGTTTCTGTAGCTTGCTCGGTTAGTGTATTTACAAAGCTCACTGCTACATCCGTGAACTCGCTGACGTCAGATGAACTTGCCCAGAACATGTCCCAGTCGACGTCATCAAGAGCCGCCTGCAGCATAGCTTCTGAGTG
Organism: Aspiorhynchus laticeps; assembly: GCA_023376895.1. NCBI lineage: Eukaryota > Metazoa > Chordata > Actinopteri > Cypriniformes > Cyprinidae > Aspiorhynchus > Aspiorhynchus laticeps. The sequence continues at coordinate 56,303,097 of CM041797.1, forward strand.
GGAGGACCAGCGCGTCACTTTTCTCTTCACCGGGTATTCCTGTGCGAGCCTTTGTTTGTATTCCAGTGTGAGGAAAATGGCGGCATGGTCCGATTTGCCAAAAGCTGGTAGTGAGCGGGCTTTGTAGGCATTCTTAAACTGAGAGTAGCAATGATCTAGTGTATTCGGTCCTCTAGTTGGACAGGATACATGTTGGTGAAAGTTCGGCATGACCTGCCTGAGGTTGGCTTTGTTAAAGTCCCCCACGATGATAAAGGCAGCGTCAGGATGTTTGTTAATGTAGCCGCTGAGCACATCGGAAGTTTAGTCAAAGCCAAGCCGTGTCTGCCTGTGGTGGAATGTAAGCAGCAGTAACGATGACCGAGGAGAAATCACGGGGTAGATAGAATGGGCAGCAAATAATGGAAAGATGTTCCAGATGAGGCAAGCAGGAGCACGACAGAGAGGAGATATTCCTGGGGTCAAACCATTTCTTGTTAGTCATGAGACACACTCCTCCACCTTTGGATTTACCGGCCTCAGCTGTTCTGTCCATCCGTAAAACAGAAAAGTTGTCAGACGCCGTTACAGCGGTGTCCGGAACCGAGGGCGTGAGCCATGTTTCAGTCAAACAGATTATGTTACAGTCCCTTATGTCCCGTTGGAAACTTATCCTGGCTCTAAGATCGTCCATCTTATTCTCCAATGATTGGACATTAGCGAGCAGAATGCTCGGTAAAGGAGGACTGTGAGCCCTTTTCCTCAGTCTGTTATGAATTCCAGCGCTGTTACCACAGTGTTTCTTTTTCCGTCGCCTGTGGCCATTGTTCTCCGCGTTTTGAAGAATCTCAAGAGGCCACGATGGATTCGGTGATATAGTGTGAACCAGGTTAGTGAAGCGGCTTCCAATGTCCAAAAGTGTTCCTTTGTCGTAGGTGATGAGTGCAGACGTTATGTGTGTAAAAAGAGAAAGCAAAAGTAAGTAAAAAAGTAAATAAAAGCACAATCTTAGCGGAGCGACCTGGACGGCATCCAAGCAAAGCAGCGCCATCTTGAATTTTGCAAAACAGCGCCATCAGCGCCCTCAAAATGGTTTTAGCTAAACTCTTATCAGATGACACGATTAACTAGATTTCATTTTGCTACTTTAATAATAACTCTGTTCACTTCTTAATAGATGTCAAGACACCTTTATTTATCTAGCACTTTTAACAATACAGATTGTCAAAGCAGCTTTTACAATATTAAATAGGAAAATAGTGTGTTGATGATGCAAAAGGACAATAGTAAACAATCAAATTTTCAGTTAATGTCAGTTCATCATTGATTCAGTGATGTCATCGTCCAGCTCAGTTCAGTTCATGGTATCTGTGAGGATTTCCAGTCAGGATTTAGACAGTATCATAGTACTGAGACTGCTCTCATTAAAGCTACAAATGACCTGCTCTTATCATCTGATCGTGGTTGTATCTCTCTATTAGTTCTACTGGATCTTAGCGCTGCGTTCGACACTATCGACCACAACATTCTTTTGAATAGACTAGAAAACTTTGTTGGCATTAGTGAAAGTGCATTAGCATGGTTCAAATCATACTTATCTGACCACCATCAATTCGTAGCAGTGAATGAAGAGGTATCATATCGATCACAAGTGCGGTATGGAGCACCTCAAGGCTCAGTACTAGGACCATTGGTTTTCATGCTTTACATGTTACTCTTGGGAGATATAATCAGGAAACACAGTGTTAGTGTCACGGTTGCCTACTGTGGCAGAACGAAGAGACAAGGGATGAACTCAAAACTACAGTCATTTAATAGTCTAAAACAAGGGGAAAACAAAGCTGGCAGAGACACACAAGAAGTACAACATCGACATATAATACCGGACGCTAGACAAGGGAAAACACAGGCTTAAGTAACACAGGACTAAACGAGAGCATTAAAAAAATACAGGTGGAACTGAATTAATTAAATGGGGACAGGAACAGGAAAAGAACCAAATATGGGCATACATTAGGGAAAAATAGGTCATGGGGAGCACATGAGACAGAAAAACACACAGACAGTCCAATGGGTGTGACAGTTAGCTTTCACCGTTGGTAGTTTTCACTGCTTGTCACTTCATGCTGTTATGCAGCTCTACATTTTTCATGGCCCAACGAAGCATTCCAATTTGCAAAACTAACGGAATGCTTAACTGACATAAAAAACTGGATGGCTAGTAATTTCTTACTGCTAAATTCTGAAAAAAAGAGGTGTTAAATATCAGACCAAAACCCTCTACATGTAATAACCTAGAACACTGATGGCTGCTCTGTCGATTCTTCATCATCAGTTAGGAACCTAGGTGTGCTATTTGATAGCAACATTCCCTTTGAAAGCCACGTTTCTAGCATTTGTAAAACTGCTTTTTTCCATCTCAAAAATATATCTAAATTACGACCTATGCTCTCAATGTCAAATGCAGAACGTTTATTCATGCGTTCATGACCTCAATGTTAGATTATTGTAATGCTTTATTGGGTGGTTGTTCTGCACGCTTAATAAACACACTACAGATGGTCCAAAATGCAGCAGCTAGAGTTCTTACGAGAGCCAGGAAGTATGAGCCAATTCTTCAATTCTAAGTTTCTGTGTGTGTGTGTGTGTGTGTTGAAAAAACAGCCGAGTCGGACTCGAAGCAGCTGTGGTGATCGGGACAGCGGTGCTACGAACAGAACAACCTGCAGCATCAATCTACCGGTGTACCGCAGCGGCACCACAGTAAGACAGAATGACAGACAGACACACACACAGACAGACAGACAGACAGACCAGACAGACAGACACACACACACACACACACACACACACACACACACACACACACACACACACACACACACACAGATAGACAGACAGACAGACAGATGGACAAACAGACACACAGACAGACAGACAGACAGACAGACAGACACACACACACACACACACACACACAGACAGACAGACAGACAGACAGATGGACAAACAGACACACAGATAGACACACACACACACACACACACACACACACGCACAGACACACACACAGACACACACACACACACACACACAGACAGATGGACAAACAGACAGACACACACACACACAGACACACACACAAACAAAAACACACAGACAGATGGATGGACAGAAATACAGACAGACAGACAGATGGACAAACTTTGTTTCTTCATTTTTAGTTACTTCATATTTTATCAAGGTATCACACATACTTTTATCTGAACAGTTGATAAACAGGCTATACACATGCAACTTAAAGCCATGAATCATTCTGTTCTTCAGATAGTGACAATAAAACACAGACAGTATTCGAGCATTTGCATTTGACAGACACAAAGTCAGGTTCTTCATTTAGAATTCAAGGTTTTCAGTTTCAATTATTCCCTTGGCATTGCTACCAACATCTTTCTACTATTTCTACTTTCTATGGACTCTATTGTTTTCTAGACTGAGTTTCTGGGAACTTTCCGTGTGACGAAATGGGATCACGACTGGTCCGACAGGATGGAGATGATGATCACTGCCAACAGGTGAATAAGGCTGAAAGGGCGACAGATTCATTTGTTTTCATTTGAGCAATGACAATAACAAATATAGTTGCAAGCAGTAATTACCTGGGTTCAAGCGTTTTAAGACCTTTGAGCAATTATATACATTTTAAGATGATTTTACCCAAAAAGGCTAAAATATAATACAACCCCAAATCAGAAAAAGTTGGGACAGTATGGAAAACGCAAATAAAAAAAGAAAGTAGTGATTTCTAAATTTACATTGACTTGTATTTCATTGCAGACAATATGAACACAAAATATTTAATGTTTTGTCTGGTCAACTTCATGTCATTTGTAAATATACATCCTTTCCTGTCATTCAGACCTGCAACACATTCCAAAAAAAGTTGGGACAGGAGCAATTTAGGGCTAGTAATGAGGTAAATTGGTTAAATAATGATGTGATTTGAAACAGTTGATGTCAACAGGTGATTGTAATTATGATTTGGTACAAAAGCAGCATCCAAGAAAGGTCTAGTCCTTTAGGAGCAAAGATGGGCCGAGGATCGCCAGTTTGCCAACAAATACGTGAGAAAATTATTGAAATGTTTAAAAACAATGTTCCTCAAAGAAAGATAGAAGAGATTTGGATATTTCACCTTCAACAGTGCATAACATAATTAAAATTCAAGGAATCTGGAGGAATTTCAGTGCGTAAAGGACAAGGGCGCAAGCCTACGCTGAACAACCGTGATCTCCGATCCCTCAGGCGCACTGCATCAAGAATCGTCATTCATCTATAAGCGATATCACCACATGGGCTCAGGATTACTTTGGCAAACCTTTGTCAAGTACCACAATACGTAGTTACATCCACAAATGCCAGTTAAAACTGTACTGTGCCAAAAGGAAGCCCTATGTTAACAGTGTCCAGAAGCGCCGTCGACTTCTCTGGGCTCGGAGGCATCTGGGATGGACCATCACACAGTGGAAACGTGTACTGTGGTCAGATGAATCAGTATTTCAGGTATTTTTTGGGAGGAATGGACGCCGTGTGCTCCGGACCAAAGAAGAAAAGGATCATCCAGACTGTTACCAGCAACAAGTCCAAAAGCCAGGGTCTGTCATGGTATGGGGTTGTGTCAGTGCCCTTGGCAAAGGTAACTTGCACTTCTATGATGGCACCATTAATGGTGAAAAGTACATAGAGATTTTGGAGCACAATATGCTGCCTTCAAGAAGACATCTTTTCCAGGGACGTCCATGCATATTTCAACAAGACAATGCAAAACCACATTCTGCACACATTACAAAGTCCTGGCTGCGGAGGAAGAGGGTATGGGTACTTGACTGGTCTGCCTGCAGTCCCGACCTGTCTCCAATAGAGAATGTGTGGCGCATTTTTTTTGCAAGCGCAAAATGCCAACAAAGACCCCGTACTGTTGCACC
>CM041797.1:56308160-56310660 GCA_023376895.1 Aspiorhynchus laticeps
ACACCCAAGAAGTGACAGCAACTACACACCAGCATCTGACACTAGTTAACCTACTAGTTAGTTGAGTTTGTTATATCTACAGTCAGACAGCCAGCGTTTGATTTGGAGTCTCATAGTAAGCCAGTAAATCTTTCTCTGTGTGTGTGTGTGTGTGTGTGTGTGTGATTGTGTGTGTGTGTGTGTGTGTGTGTGTGTGTGTGTGTGTGTGTGTGTGTGTGTGTGTGTGTGTGTGTGTGTGTGTGTGTGTTTTCTCAGGGCTGCAGTCCGTCGTACACCAGAGCCGTGTCCATCGCTGCTGTCTGTGGATCATAACACCCGGCAGAGTCTCGACTGACCACTGGACACAGATCCTGATCACACCACCTGAATCACACACACACACACACACACACACACACACACACACACGTTACACAAGGCTCATAGCATGCGTTACTCAGGACACATATAACCATGGGCGTAGATCATGCGTTCATCACTTTTAATATCTTTTATGCCAAAAATCATTAGGATATTAAGATCATGTTCCATGAAGATATTTTGTCAATTTCCTACCGTAAATATATCAAAACTTAATTTTTGATTAGTAATATGCATTGCTAAGAACTTCATTTGAACAACTTTAAAGGTGATTTTCTCAATATTTAGATTTTTTTGCACCCTCAGATTCCAGATTTACAAATATTGTCCAATCATAACAAACCATACATCAATGGAAAGCTATTTATTCAGATTTCAGATTATGTATAAATCTCAATTTCACAAAATTGACCCTTATTTTTGTAAATATTTTCGGTTTTGTGCTCCAGGGTCACATATATGGTTTATTTGTGTTTTTCAGGTAATAAATAAAAGTATATTAACAATGCAGTGCTATTTGTCATAGCATTTATTACAATATAGAAACTATTCTGCCTTATTATGTGACAAAAATTATTATTGGATAATGTCCAGCAGTGTATCTGATTTCTTAGCCAATTAAAAACTGGAAATAAGAGGAAAATTAGAGTTGCCTATATATATATATATATATACACTAGCAGTCAAAATTTTGAACAGTAAGATTTTTAATGTTTTTTTAAATAAATCTTTTCTGTTCACCAAGCCTGCATTTATTTGATCCAAAATACAGCAAAAACAGTAAAATCTTTAAATGTTTTTACTAATGTAAAGCAGCTGTTTTCTATGTGAATATGTGTTCAACTGTAATTTATTTCTGTGATCAAAGTCTTCAGTGTCACATGATCTTCAGAAATCATAATAATATGCTGATTTTCTGCTCAACAAACATTTTATTAATATTATTATTATTATTATGTTGAAAACAGCTGAGCAGAATTTTTTCGGGTTTCTTTGATGAATAGAAGGTTTAGAAGAACAGCATTTAAAGTCTTTTGTAACATTATAAATGTCTGTATCATCACTTTTGAGCAATTTAAAGCATCCTTGCTAAATAAAAATATTACCCCCCCCCCCCCCCAAAAAAAATTATACAGACTCCAAGCTTTGAATGGTATAGTCAGTGTATTATGTTACAAAAGCTTTATACTGTATTTCAGATAAATGCTGATCTTTGGATCTTTCTATTCATCAAAGAATCCTGAAAAATGTACTCAACGGTTTTAAATATTGTTAATAATAATAATAAATGTTTCTTGAGCAGCATATTATTATGATTTCTGGAGATCATGTGACACTGAAGACTGGAGTAATGATGCTGAAAATACAGCTTTGATCACAGAAATAAATATATTATATTAAATATACTAAAATATATTAAAATAGAAAACAGTTATTTAAATACTATATATATATATATATTAATGCGTTAACTTTGACAGCCCTAATATACTGTATATATTAAGAGAGAAGAAGTTGACGCGTTAATAACAGCGAGCGGCGGAGAGGAGCTGCGCTTTCAGTTAAACACAGATATTATGTTGCTTCTCTAATTTAACATGCAAGTATAGCCGAAATCACAGCACAGCTATTGTCTTTATCTTATGTGTATTTGATTTCATCAGACGACGGTGCGATTATCAGGATTTTTGTGCAGATTAACATCTTGGAAGGGAGAGCTGGTTATGTCATAATGGGTCGCGTTTCAGTCACTATTTCATATTCATCCCGGTGTCTGACAACAGAAACAATAAAATATACCAATGAAAACAGTTTTATTGAGAATTTAGCTGCATCAAAATACAGTATGTGGGCACAGAGAGGGAAACAAATGTAATAATAAATAATAAATGTACATTTTGCATGTTCAGTACTTCTGAAATGATGGCTACACCCCTGCATATAACACACACACACACACACACCTGAGAGCAGCGTAGATGTCGGTGTGTGTTGCGTTCTCCCACGCAGCGTGATCCACCAGCAGCGCTCCTGTCACACACACACACACTCGTTATTCAGATGAAGAACACACACCGCAGCGTGAAGCGCTCGTCCTGAAGCTCCGGAGTGATAATCAATCAGGCTAATTACAGGAGTG
>CM041797.1:56318160-56320660 GCA_023376895.1 Aspiorhynchus laticeps
TTGTGCTCAGAGTCCATACAAATGATTAACATGCGTAAGCATAGACCGTTTCTATTTATAACACGTGTTTGCCACGTTGAGCAATGTAGACACTCACAGATCTGTTGATTTCAAGAACGCATTGGCCAATCAAAGGTGTTTAAGTTAGAATCCACTCACTGCTCAAAAGTTCTTGCGCAGTGCTGAAAACTGCATGCTCACGAATCCTGAATGTAGTGTAGACATTATGGAAGATTCATTGTGCATATATATTCATTGTGTTATAACAGAGCTTTATGAGATCGCGTTGAACTGAGATGTCAGCTTTTTAGTGATAATAAAGGGAGCCATGGCATGCACGCAGCAGCCCATGCTTGCTTTTCTGTTTAAATTAACAGTGAACAGTGGTTTGTGAATGTTTATGCTTAGCCTAAATAATTGTATCGGGAGCGTTCATGTGAGCGCTGCTGCAGTCTTAGCCCCTCCCCAAATGCTCTCATTGGTTGAGACTAGTGAGCGACCGATATTGATTTTTTATAACCGATACCAATTATTTGCATGTTTATGTGCCCGATAACCGATATTATGCTTTATGTAATGCATTGGTCTCAAACTCAATTCCTGGAGGGCCACAGCTCTGCACAGTTTAGCTCCAAATCACACCTGCTTGGAAGTTTCTAGTGATCCTGAAGAGCTTGATTAGCTGGATCAGGTGTGTTTGATTAGGGTTGGAGCTAAACTGTGCAGAGCTGTGGCCCTCCAGGAATTGAGTTTGAGACCAATGATGTAATGCATCTAATTTGTGCATTAATGGCTGTTATGTTAAATAAAGTTTACTAACTACAGCAAATCAAGTACCTGCACGCCGTTGTTGTCTCGTCTCCCCTCAGACGCGCTGCAATGGTGATCCTGCGTGCAATTCTCAATTTATCGGTAAATCCGATATTACAAAACCGATATCCGATTATGGTAAAATGCTTAAATATCGGGAAAAATATCGGTAAATCGGTTGATCTCTAGTTGAGTCCTGACGCCAATCCCAAGCCAGTACTGATCAACACCCCCCCCCCCCTCTCTCCTGTGACCCATGGTTTGTCTGAGTGTATTCAGAGCCAGTGAGCACCCGGCTTTCAAAATAATTATAATTTTAATGTGCGATAAAATAATTATCGGCTAAGGCTGCATGACTAATCGAATGCGAGCAGCATTTACTACACAGAGCTGTAGTTCTCCGACAAGCTACGCAAAAAAAAAAAAAAAAAAAATACGCAGACGATATTATCGCACCATTATGAAATCAAAGAAATCGTTCGCGATACTGACAGCTGTTTGTGTAGCTTCTCAGTGACCTACGGCTCTGTGTAGTAAATCCTGCTCCTTCTGAAAATACCACATTTAATATCATGTTTTTACTCCAAACTCACTTCATAACGTCAGTCGAGTGTTTGAAATAAATCCGAGATGATGTGCTTCTTACACAGAATAAGACACGTAACATATTTTATAGTATTCTAAGCAGTGATAAAGACATTGTGATACTTTATTATAATGAAAATTATAAAAATAAGAACTTAGATAAACCATATATTGTTGTAGTCGTGTGTTTATTAGTCGTTGAATCAATGAAAGCAGTTAAATCGTCTGTTTATAGGGATCTCCTGGGTTTCTTCTGCGGGGTGTATATGGAGTTTCTCTGGAGATTTACTACTGATCACAGAACTGTGCTTCACTGAGAGATACACATGACTATCACAGCTTCTTCCTAATCGTGATTGCGATTTCAATTTGATTTATCGTGCAGCTCTATTGTCGGCGTTAAATAATTAATGCATTAACGTGATAACGCGTTAACTTGCCCAGCCCTAATATATATAGTCATTTCATATTAAATCACGAAAGAAACTACGAGCATGCGATGTTATGGTCAGTTAAGTCATGAAGTTGCCATAACGGTGATTAAAGCTGCCAATAAAACTGTGCGTGCATGTAATATGTTATATATGAGTCACATTTAATAACATGTCTCTGAGATGGTTTTCCAAACTGTTCTGGAGCATCCCTCATCTAACACACCCGATTCAACTCGTCAGCTCATTAATACAGACTTTAAGACCTGAAGTGGGTCAGAAAAGTAAAGAGAGATGAGAGAAAATACGATGCGTGTCAGATCCACGTTCAGCAGCGGCAGCTCTTAAAGTGACAGCACCCAAAAACAAGCTAATAACCAGCTGCTGTGATGTCTGTTCATCAAGAACAAAATAGGAAATTAATAACTTTTATAGCTTTAAGGATACATCTGTATTTAGTGTTTGATAACTTTATTCAATTTCTGTATATTTCTGCTGAGGGGCACAGGTAGATAAATATGACTATTATAATGGGTTTATGTGAAGATTGTTTTAAGTTCACTTAAATTAGAAGTTATTTTTAAAGTCTAATAAATGTTAAAATTGATAGCTCTTAATCATAATGTAATGTTGAATGGTTATAGTCAATGGTTAAATATTAGGGGGAAAAATGT
>CM041797.1:56328160-56335660 GCA_023376895.1 Aspiorhynchus laticeps
CTGTAAATTGGTTGCTCCTTTACGCTTAAGGAAGATTAAGGAAAAGAGTCCAACACCGTGGTATAATCAGCACACTCGCACCCTAAAGAGAGCAGCCCGGAAAATGGAGCGCAGCTGAGGAAAACCAAACTAGACGTATTTCGTATCGCATGGCAGGAAAGTACCCTATCCTACAGAAAAGCCTTAAAAACTGCTAGATCTGATTACTTTTCGTCTCTTTTAGAAGAAAACAAACATAACCCCAGGTATTTATTCAATACAGTGGATAAATATAAAAAAATAAAGCATCGACAGGTGTTGACATTTCCCAGCAGCACAGCAGTAATGACTTTATGAACTATTTTGAGTACCTCAAGGCTCAGTACTAGGACCGTTACTTTTCACGCTTTACATGTTACCCTTGGGAAATATCATTAGGAAACACGGGGTTAGCTTTCACTGTTATGCTGATGATACTCAGCTCTATATTTCTTCACGGCCCGATGAAACACACCAAATTGAAAAACTAACGAAATGCATAGTCGATATATAAAACTGGATGACGAGTAATTTCGTATTGCTAAATTCTGAAAAAACAGAGGTGTTAATTTTCAGACCAAAAAAACCCCACATGTAATAACCTAGAACACTGTATAAAGCAGCTCTCCAGTGTGGAGCTAGCTAATGACAAAATCTTATTATTAGTAGGAAAAAATTAATGTATTTCATTAAGTGATAGTTTGGTTTGCAGATCAAAGCTTGATTTAGCTCAGGACTGTTTTGATTATCATAACCCTGTAAGGTATTTTAAAGGAGATTATGTGGTGAATAATATAGTTTATCCAAAAATCTAATCACTTACGTTTTTGTTTCTTATCCAAATAACTTAAAAAAGGAGGTGTTCGGCAGAATGAAGTGTCATTCAGTTACCAGATAGCAGCTCAGTCATAACAAATCACTGGACATGAGCGACTCAGAATGTGCCATGATATTGTTATTGTTACTGAAGCACGTACCGGAGTGGATGAACATGTGTTTGCTGTAGTTCTTGCGGGAGCGCAGTGATTTCCCGCAGTGGCTGCAGTCGAAGGACGTCTCGGAGCCCTGCGGCGCAAAGCTGGGCCCCGCCAGGCATGCTGGAGTGGAGGGGGGCGGGGCCGGGGTCAGGGGGGCGGGGGGCGGAGCCTGCTGGCACGACTCGGCCAGGCTGTCAATCACCATGGGTCCGCCCACGAAGAAGGACGGCTGCTGTGATTCGCTGGCAGGAAACTGGAAAAGCATCTGCGGACACAGACAAACTAGCGTTAGCAGAGCGCGGCGGCATGCCTAGCTTAACCGCGACGGGCCGGCAGACCTGGCTGCTGAGGTTCTGGGAGGCCGGCGGCGGAGACGGGGGTTTGGTGACCCGGCCGCGAGGGTTCGAGCCCAGAGACGCCTGCGGATCCGCCTGAGACCAGAAACCACCTGAGAACACGGACGAGTCCTCGTAGAAGCCGCCCTGAAACACACACACACACACACACACACACACACACACACACACACACACAGGTGTCTGCCGTCTATAAGCTTTAGACTAATATAATATTAAAGTGCTTTTTCCATGTCAAGTGTGAAGGATTCATGTTCATGATGACTACTGGACACCAACTGTAATACAAACTATAAGCTGTTCTTGACAATAACAAACAAAAAACGGCATCACTTCTAAATGACGTTTCCATTAACGTAAGTAAACACACACTAGTTAACATGAACTAACAATGAGCAGTAAGTTTAAGAATCACTGAACACTACACCTCTCTACTGAGTAGGGGTTTAACGATTCACTCGTTTTCTCGACGCATCGATTACAAACCCTGACGACGCAGATGCATAGCATCATTAAACTAACATCTAACAATGGATAAAAGTGGTTTTGTTTTGTTCTGACTCCATAAAGGCTGCTGTGTAATGTGCCCCTAACTAAGCATTTAGTGGAAGCCTTTTTGTTTTAAAATGCATAACTTTTGCTACGGTTACGCCTGTCGCTTACACTCTTCCGGAAAGGAGGTGGTGTTTGTAGTACCTGTCCGTATGCGTTCCCTCGCTCGTCCATCTCAAACAGACCGTCTCCGTCCTGCACACCCTCGTTCTTCACCACCACCGCCTCCTCTCCACCCAGCACCTGCACACAGTTTCATTCACACAGCGCCCTTCAAACCCAAGCGCTTTACATCGCATTAACAGACAACCTCTACTGGGGGAAGGATCAACTATAACTATACTGAGAGGAGACAGAGGTTTGGAAACATCTCAGGCTTTTCAGTATTTAATTTTAAGAGCCATCCATACTTTAAGATCATGTAGGCAAGAGTTGGGCAGTGCGGTAAAATAGATTTGCGTAAGTGTGGAAATTAATACCATGGCGCTAAATCGTGAAACGGCGCCAGACTGTCCTACCAGGGCTTACTGCGCATGCGCACATCAATATTACGTCATTTTTCTAATGCATAACAATGATGATTACTGTATTTGTATTACAGTAAGGGGTAGGTGTAGGGTTGGGACAGGTGTAGACGTTATTAAAACACAATCTAATAGGTAGAAAAATGAATGTATTGTTAGTTTCCGGATGTAGCTGTATCCCTTCTAGCCACAACCGAGAATAACAATTACTGTATTTGCATTACTGTAAGGGTAGGGTTAGGTGTAGATGTTAATAATCCCTATTTGACGGGCAGCATTTTTGGTTGTCGAATGCTCCTGTTTTAAAGGGAGGTAGCTAACTCTGGCAGGGTAGCGGACAGAGCGGCGGCTTGTAAAGAGGATCGGTGTTAGCATTACCTGCAGTCTCAGCGGCTGTCTCTGTTTGCGCGTGTGCGCCGTCTGCCGGTCTCTCTCGGCGTCTCGGTCCACGTCTCTCTCCTCGTCTTCGCTGAAGCGCTCCACACCGCCCACCAGCTCCGCCTCCACGCCGCCGTACTCCGCCCCTCCGTCGCGCTCGTTTGCTGCGATGTTCTCGTTAGCCGCGCTCACGCCGCGCTCCGCGTTCAGCATGTAGCCCATCTCCTGCGAGCAGCTGCCGGGCTTCAGCATGGCCCCGCCCCCGGCCACACCCATCCCCTCCCCTCGGCACATGACCCCACCCCCGGACACGCCCAATCCATCCCCTCGACACATGGCCCCGCCCACAGCCATACCCATAGCCCCGCCCCCGACCTCGCCAAGGGGCATCAGCGCGCCGACTCCGCCCCCGTCCCCCGGAGCCCCGCCTCCCATTACGACCGACATGTCGGAGCCGCAGTCGTAGGCGAAGCCCTGCAGTGACGTGGCGCTCTCGCGGCCCTTCTCCTCCTGCTTGGGCAGGGCGGCCCCGGCGGCGGCGGCGCGGCGCTGCGAGATGATCTGCGTGCACTCGTCGATCACGGTCTTGATCTGCAGGATGGAGGCGGCGGTCAGGATGCAGAGCGCCTGTGAGTGCAGCACCACCAGAGAGCCGCTGTACATGAAGTCCACCAGCTGCTTGACCGTCTCGGCCGGCACCAGCGGCGGCACCGAGATCTCTGAGTGACCCAGCAGCAGCTTGTCCTGGAAGAAGGGGCTGCCGGCCGCCAGAACGCAGGCGTGCGCCCGCAGAGACGCGTCGTGGATGCGTACCGTCACGTCGCAGAACAGACCCTTACGCCGCTGGGACCTCAGGGCCTCCAGCACCGACTGACTGGAGTTATGCAGGTGGATGTAGTGGACGGCCTCCGAACCCGACGCCATGACCCAACCGGATGCCCCGTGACACTGAAACACACACAGATATACACTCAGCTGCTGACCAAAGCATATTCAAGTTACAGTTATATAATGAATATGGGCTTAAAGTGTAATTCGAGGGTGTTCTCATCAAAATTGGAGGAATGGTTAAGGAATTACAGCTCTTTTACATGTACCTCCCCCTTTTTTCAAGGGAGCATAAGTAATTGGACAGTTGACTCAAAAGCTGTTTCATGGACAGCTGTAGGCTATTCATGGACATCTGTAGGCTATTCATGGACATCTGTAGGCTATTCCTTCGTTACATCAATTAAGCAGCTAAAAGGTCTGGAGCTGATTCTAAGTGTGTCATTTGTATATGGAAGCTGTTGCTGTGAACCACATCATGCGGTCAAAGCATCTCTCCACACAAGGCTTCAAAAACAACACAGATCCATCAGAGAGAGAGAGAGCAGGAGCATTAGGAGCCAAATCAACAGTTTGGTGCATTCTGAGAAAACAAGAATGAGCTCTGGACGTCCACGGAGGACAACAGTGCTGATGATCGGAGAATCCTCTCCATGGTGAAGAAAAACCCTTTCACAACATCCAGCCAAGAGAAGAACACACTAAATCTTTAAGTAAGCAACCAAAAATGCAAACAAACGACCGCTTTTATCACGTTTGTTTTTTGATCTCGCTAGTTCCAGTGATTTATTTCTGATTGGTTTAATGATAACTTCTCTTTGTTGGACCTTCAGGGTTGCCAGGTTTTCACAACAAAACCCAATGGTGTTTCGAGGCGTCCTGGGGGTAAAATACATGTGTTAGGCGAGGTTCCCCTGATAAAAGTCGCACCGCAGGGGCTAAATATCACATTACTGGAGTCGCTTCAACAGTGTTAAAGTATCCCGGTTCTGCAGGAACACAGAGGACTTGGCAACACAGTGACGCTGCTCCTGTGGGCGGAGCTTCTGGCTCTATCGCCTGCAAAGGATTCTCAACGCAATATTACAAATTAACATTTTATTCATGATTATATTTATTTGTCCAATTACATTTGAGCCCCTGAAAAAAAATGGTTGTAATTTCTAAGCATTTTATATTTTTGTTCAACCCCTTGAATTAAAGACTAAAGTTTGCACTTCGATTTCATCTTGATTGCTTCATTTTAATTTATTCTGGAGGCATACAGAGACACAATTATGAACATTGTGTCAGTGTACAAATATATATGGACCTAACTATATGTATATATCTTTATAGAAGTACACACACACACACACAATATATTTATATGCCTGTGTGTGTGTGTGTGTGTGTGTGTGTGTATGAAGAGTTTGTTTGCAAAAACACATAACTCCATTTTTTTACATTTTCAAAAATCATGTTTTTTATTACGCTATCATGTGTTTGTGTTTTATTGCATTAGTTAGCTAGTATTTTTTAGTAATTTAGATATATTTTAGTAATTTTGTCCCTAATCAAAATAACCCAAATGCAATTTGATTGAAATTAAGAAGTTATGTTTTTGCAAATTAACTCTTCATATATACACACACATTTATATACACAAACTCTCTCTCTCTCTCTCTCACACACACACACACACACACACACACACACACACACACACACATTTATATACACAAACTCTCTCTCTCTCTCACTCACACACACACACACACACACACACTCTCTCTCTCACACACACACACACACACACACACACACACACACACACTCACTCTCTCTCTCTCTCTCTCTCTCTCTCTCTCTCACACACACACACACACACACACACACACACACACACACACACACACACACACACACACAAACTCTCTCTCTCTCTCACACTCACACACACACACACACACACACACACACACACACACACACACACACTCTCTCTCTCTCTCTCTCTCTCTCACACACACACACACACACACACACACACACACACACACACACACACACAGGATCATTTAACACTTAATCTCGTATGTGCAACAGAAACTCAATAATGTCTACTGAACTCTATATTAATGCAGAATGACTCATTTGCGCTCGCGATGTTTATTACACACTGACACCCATAGTGCTGCTGTATGCGGTCTCGCGCTCACCTGCAGATGTGTTTAAAGTGCTCTAACACGCTGCTGCGCGATCATTACTGCTTTAATATCGATCTGGAGTTTATTTGCGAAGATTCGCGATGGACCGAAGCTGCTCTGCGCTCTCGGGCCCGATATCCGCAAACAACCCGTCAAAATAAAAGTCTCGACCGTCATATGGCGGCCCGTCAAAATAAAAGTCTCAAACTTTAGATAGCAACACGTCAAAATAAAAGTCTCGACTGTCATATGGCGGCCCGTCAAAATAAAAGTCTCAAATTTTAGATAGCAACACGTCAAAATAAAAGTCTCGACCGTCATATGGCGGCCCGTCAAAATAAAAGTCTCAAACTTTAGATAGCAACACGTCAAAATAAAAGTCTCGACTGTCATATGGCGGCCCGTCAAAATAAAAGTCTCAAACTTTAGATAGCGACACGTCAAAATAAAAGTCTCGACCGTCATATGGCGGCCCGTCAAAATAAAAGTCTCAAACTTTAGATAGCAACACGTCAAAATAAAAGTCTTGACCGTCATATGGCGGCCCGTCAAAATAAAAGTCTCAAACTTTAGATAGCAACACGTCAAAATAAAAGTCTCGACCGTCATATGGCGGCCTGTCAAAATAAAAGTCTCAAACTTTAGATAGCAAACCGTCAAAATAAAAAACTAGACTGTCATATGGCGGCCCGTCAAAATAAAAGTCTCAAACTTTACATAGCAAACCGTCAAAATAAAAAACTAGACTGTCATATGGCGGCCCGTCAAAATAAAAGTCTCAAACTTTAGATAGCGACCCGTCAAAATAAAAGTCTTGACCGTCATATGGCGACTACGGTGGCCGAGAGAGCTCAATGCGCTGCAACTTCAGAAAACACATGCAAATAGAAAAAGCACCTAATCAAGAAAACAACTTCATCAATTTGACAACACAACCAAATAAAGAATTTTATTTGCAGCGCGTGTGTTGTGAAATTGATGAAGTTGTTTTCTTGATTTGCAGGTGCTTTTTCTATTTGCAGCACAGTGAGCTCTCTCGTCCACCGTAGATGACCCCACCCGTCAAAACAGTATTACTGTGAATACGGGCGTTCCACAGGGTTGTGTGTTATCACCTATTTTATTTTCTATCTATACAAACGAAATCAAGTGTGATATCAGTGGTATGTCACTTCTGAAATGACATGGCCTTAGTGGCTTGTATTAGAGATGAGTTACAGGCAGTTTGTTGATTCTATGGTCCTCTGGTTCCATGAAAGTTTGCTGGAGTTAAATATAAGCAAGACTAAAGAGCTGTGTTGTGGGAGGCTTCGTCCATTTAACTCTGAGCATCCTCTGTCTATAAGAAAGCTCAACGATTCTCTCTTTTGAGAAGGCTAAAGGGCTTCAATGTAAGACAGGATCTCTTAACAGCAGTGTATCGGAATCAGTTATATCCTTTAACATTGTTTCTTGGTTTAACTTTCTTTCAGCTCAGGATCTTGTGTCTTAGGCTTGTTATTATTTATTTTAGAGGTGCTTTCTGTGGATCAATTGAGATCGGTTGTTGTGTGTTCTTTGTTGTATTGTGTACATGTGAGCCTTTATACCGAAGACAAATTTCTATCACTGGTTGATAGATAAAGTTTTTCTTGACTCCTTTGCAAAATAAAAGCTTCAAACTTCAGATTGCAACCCA
>CM041797.1:56345660-56348160 GCA_023376895.1 Aspiorhynchus laticeps
CTGGAATCGATCCTAAACTTAGTTGCTTAACAGCAGATGGCGCTCTAATCTAGTTTTTAACCACACACTCAAATGCTTATGAAGATAGCGCTTGTGTTTGGCTGAGTACAGCTGTTTCTAACTCTAAACCTGCTAGAAAATCAAAGCCATAAATCTAAACAAGTTGTGTTCCAAATTTGAGGTTGATATCTCAAAAAATTAGCTTTCAGTAAGAGTTTGTTTTGGCGCAGTACCACATTTTCTCCATTAGATGCCAGCAAAACTCCTGATACTTTAGATTTGTGATTTACAGTAGAGTTTTTCTCTCTCAGATATTACAAGCACACACACTATTTTTTTATGACACATACAAACCACACTCTGACATCTATACCAACACACACACACACACAATTATAGCTGCATTATTTATCCAATTGTCTCTATAATATGCAGAAGCAAAAACAGGAATAAAGCGAGTATTTGCTTTATAGGTCAAACCTAAAAAAATGGCACTATCTGGTAAAAAAATATAATTTTGAAGCCTTGCCAACAGAATGAAAGCCTATTAATAAAAATTGCATCATTTTGCAGTTAAACGGCACTGCGATTAAAAATAGCAGTTGTAATGGGTTTCAATGGGGACGTTTTTGTCCTTAAGATCCTGAGAGGAACTATTTTGTGTATCTAGTGCAAAACAGATTTATTAAAGGAAATGGGGGTGAAATAGTAAAATTCCAATAAAAACACACACCTGTGCCAAAATGTATGCAGCTGCCAATAACACAGGCAAAATTATCAATGAAATAAAACTGAAAGGACCAAAAATGAAAACTCATGGATTGATTCTGAATGCATCACGATTCTCTCTGGAATCGATCCTAAACTTAGTTTCTTAACAGCAGATGGCACTCTAATCTAGTTTTTAACCGCACACTCAAATGCTTGTGAAGATAGCGCTTGCGTTCAGTCGTTACACCTCCGCTCAGCTATGACGTGAGATTGATGTAAACAGCTCACTATGGACACCCTTGTAACTTTTCGAACTTTATGAGTGATTATTTTAGGTTGAATTGGTGTGTGTGTAAGGAGCTGGAAGCAAGCATAATACGGCTGTTTCTAAAGCATGCAGTTAAAAGCTAAGCTCAGACTCGACTCGAGAGAGAATCGCGATGCATTCGGGAAAATCGATGTAGAATTGATTGGCGAATCGCGATGCATGGATTTATTCCCCCAGCCCTAGTTCCCGAAGCAGACGCACCTTGAGCTCGTACAGTAAGCTGCTCCGCTTGAGGCGCGTCGCGTTCTCGTTGGTGATGCAGAAGTCCCAGCCGGCGAAGACTTTGTTGCAGAAGCTCTGGAAGCGGTCCTCGTCTTGGATGAGCTTGCGCTTGAAGCCGGCCGCGGACCTAAACGCAAACGCTCAGATATCACCAGCGAAGCTCAACAATCACACACCATCCGTCGTCTAACTCAGTGTTTCCTATCTCTGTTATATTTCATTATTATTATTTTCCATCAGTGCTACTGGTCATCGTTATGCCTGTTTGTGGATCTTACAAATATTTAACCAATGAAAAGCATTCGAAAGAGCTTGTGACTAAACCTCGTAATGCCATTGGATCCTCAAACTGTCAAACAAACCTCATAACTTTTTTTTGTGCTTAGTGGTGTACCGTGGGATTTTGTACTGATCAAACCTGTGCCACGGCAGAATAAAGTTTGGGAAACGCTGACCTCTTGACGATCCAGACGAGGCTCAGCAGCAGGTACGAGATGGTGACCAGCAGATACGCCAGCGGCAGGTTGTAGGTGAAGCGGGAATAAATGAACTCCAGCTTATAGTAACCGTAGAAGAGGTAGGTGTGCTCCAGGAAGCCCTGCACACACACACACACACACACACACACACACAGAGACACACACACACTCAGAGTTATGGTAGCTCGAGCCGAGGCTGTATTGAGTCATGTGGACTGACGGACGCGGCTCACCGTTCCAGACAGCAGGTCTGCGATGTGCTGATGAAACACGACGAGACCCTGGTGAGAGGCAGGCCGATACTCACTGCACTCGCTCACTGCACAAAACACACACCGCACACATGAGTGTGTGAGATGCAGAGCGGTGTGTGTGTGTGTGTGTGTGTGTGACGCAGAGCTGTGTGTGTGACGCAGAGCGGTGTGTGTGTGTGTGTGTGTGTCTCTGTGTGTGACGCAGAGCTGTGTGTGTGTGTGTGAGAGAGATGCAGAGTTGTGTGTGTGTGTGTGTCTGTGTCTCTGTGTGTGTATGAGTGTGTGTGTGTGTATATGAGTGTGTATGCGTGTGTGTGTTAGGTGTGTGTGTGTGTGTGTGTGTATGAGTGTGGTTACCGTTGCTGCTGCTGTAGGTGACGTTGTGTGCGCTGTGTGACGTGATAATCACCGGCAGCATCACAAACGCAAACATCAGCACAAACATGATGAAATTCAGAATCACCAGAAAGCGCAGGAATGAAAAATACGACAGGATTCCCGTCCCA